>RXID01014520.1:0-228527 GCA_005019695.1 Trichopus zeylanicus subsp. travancoricus
CAAAAAGGACTTACTTATAAAGTTTTAAGACTTTCAGGGTCATTTTTCGAATAAAATTTGGACATACTCATAAATTAAAATTTTTGAGGGACTTATTTATAAATAGTCAAAAATTCAAGAGCTTATTCATAAATAAAAAATTTTGAAGGGGTTTATTTATAAATGCAGAATTTCATCGAGATCAAATCATAATTATCAATCCTTTGAGGGATTTATTTATAAATCTTAAATTTTGTGACACTGATTTATAATTTTTCTGTAAAATTTTTATTCTAAGGACTTATTTGTAAGAAAAATCTGGCTAATGACTCATGTATAAAGATTTATTCAATACAGGGACCTATTTGTAAATTTTTTATATTTTTTTATTTTGGCCCAAGTTTTAGGTGAATTTTGGGTTTAATTCTAATCCAAAAATTCAGTCCACTCAGCCCATTTAAATTAGGCCTACCAATAGTCCAAATTTTCTAATGATTTGAGCTCAATTTTCGATCAAACTGGGACGTGATTTAAGTCTAACCGAAACTCACATTTGAGTCATAATTTAGTGATATATAAGTCTTAATTTTAATCATATTTTAATTAATTTTAATTATGAAAAAAATTACCTTAAAGACTCACAAAAAGAAAGAAATAGAAGCTTAAATTACTTTCCTACTTTGTTATAGCATCCCTTGTTGCTATACTTCAACCTTCTTCAGGCTATGTAGTGATTTATTGATTCATTTGTATTCCATTATGGATGATTACTGTGGTAAAATAGAGTAAACTTGAGTACACTAACTATCAATACCATTTCCTCCGACCAACACCATCCTTTCTTCATGCTCCCCTACCATCTTGTATGTTTCTCTTAACTTTATTTCAAATTCTTGTGACTGATACTGAATATTCAATATCTTGTCTGTATTCAGTTCAAATTGTTTAGTAACTTGGCTACAAATTTTCTTGTTTCACGATTGTAGTCCTTTACTGTCTTACTGTATGTACCCTTTTGCCTCTTCCTTAGTTTATGAGAATACAAATATGTATGGATTATAGCATTTCAAGTATCCATCCTTCTTAGTTGCAACAATTAGATGCTACAGAAGTGGATTGCCTATTGAGATTGGTTAGTAGCAAACAGGTTATGTCAAACAGCTAGTACTGCATAAAGGTGTTCATCTTGAATTAATTTGTTTGTGACATGACATTAGGCTTTCTAATTATATTTAAATTCATGGTTAATTCTGAATAATAATGTATTATAATCAATTATAGATTAGGTTCAACCTAGTTTTGGTTCTAGTTTAACTTCGACCTAGTTCTGGTTCAAGTTCAACCCAATTCTGATTTAAGTTTGACCTAATTTTGGTCCAAATTTGACTTGATTATGATTTTGGTTTGACTTGATTCTACCTCAAGTTTGACCTAATTCTTATTCAAATTTGACCTAGTTCTGGTTCAGGTCGACCTGATTAGACCTAATTAGGATTCAAGATTGAACCAATTTGGTTTTAATTTTGGTTGAGTTCAGACTTAGTTTTAGTCCATTTTAGTTTGATTTCAGCATGTAGTTAGTTGAGGTTAGCCCAACTCAATTTGATGATTTATTTAAGTTCGACTTATTTTTAACTTAATTTGATTAAGCTAAGTCGGTTTAATTTAGTTCAATGCAATCAATAAGTCGATTACTAGTGGTTTGGGATATAGTAGAATATGGCCAAAATATGAACAAACAAAGCCAAAAATATGGTTGGAATGCAAAGGATCATGGTTCGAATACAATGGAATATGATAAGAATATGGAAGAATGTAGTTAAAATAGAATGGAATATGGCTAGAACATGGAGGAATATGCTTGAAATACAATAGAATATGACTAGAACATGACGGAACATGACTAGCATACAGTGCAATATGACCAAAACAGGGAGGAACATAGCCAAAATACAGTAAAAAGAGCCTGAGGACTGCTCCATGACTTGAAATAACTTTCATAAAAGCCCAAAGGTTGTTTGTCAATTAAGATGACCGAATTTGCCCTCATGGCAATTGGAAGCAGGTGGTGGTGGTGCTGGGATACAGACCAAGGAATGGGAGGCAATGCAAGGGACCTAGTAGGGAGCACAAGAAACCAACAGGGTGCAATGGGTAGTGTAGTAAAGAGGTGAGACATGGTCAGACTGTGAGAGTGGTGATGGCCATGTGGTGGCAATGACGATGGTGCTAAGGTGTGGCTAGGCTAGTAGTAAGTGATGCGCGATCAAAGGGAGCTGATAGGCAACCATAAGTAACACACTGGACTACAAAGCTACTGTAGAGTCCAACGTTAGTGCTAGAGTGGGAAGGAGCCTATGGTGTGGCACAACGTAGTGCCTGGCTAGGACCAACAAAGTCTTAGCCTAGATCTAAAGCAGTCCGATAGGGACTTGTAGGGTTCCAATTAGGATTTGTAGGGGTTTGGCTAAAGCTGGCCATGCTCGACATGGGTGGAACTAGAGGTGGACGAAGCGCAAGAGGAGAGTTTAGAGTGCGGCACGGCAACCATGCATTGGTGTAGCAGCAAGGATGAAGTCCCATTTGCAGGTGTAGGGCAAGTAATGACAATAACTGTTGGCTTTATGGTGTCTCGAATCCGGATTTTTCGGATAGTCTTAATTATATTAATGGGCCTAATCTTTATCTAGATTTATCTTCTAGAAGTCTTAAATTAGTAGAAGTCTTATTTGAGTCAGTCTTCTATTTTGACTCAAACATCATTAGGCCATATCTATAAATACACCATTGATATAAGGGTCTCAAGATATAGAAAAAGAGAGGGAGAGTTGGTGATATTGGAGTTTCGTCTCCGTCGTTGTAATCTTCTCTTTTCTCTTCCTCATTAATACAATATTCTCTGGATCGTCTTCCCACATATATATCTTGTATGCTATCTTTTCCTCTTTTCTGTTCTTCCTCTATATTGTGAATTGTGGTGGATATCGATATTTTCCGCAACAAGTGGCATCAGAGCTTGGTTCAATATGTCTACTACGAAGTTTGATATAGAGAAATTCAATGGAAAGCAAGGATTTCCTATTTGGCAAGCAAGAGTTCATGCAATTCTTACTCAACAAGGGTTGAGACACACATTGGAGGACGTCAAGTCTGAAGATGTCACCGAAAGTGTCTGGGAAAACCAAAAGGCCAGCGCACATAGCACAATCATCCTCAGTCTTACCGATGAGGTACTCTATCCGTTTCTTGATGAAACATCACATTCAGAGTTATGGAAAAAGCTGGAGAAACAGTATATGAGCAAGTCTATCTCAAATTGAGTTTATTTAAAGCAGAAGCTTTTCAATTTTCGAATGACAGAAGGTACGAATATAGTTGATCATCTTAATGCTTTCAATAAACTTGTCTCTCAATTGTTAAGCATTAATGTTAAAATTGAAGATGAAGACAAGACAATTATTTTATTATCGTCCTTACCTCCTTCTCTAGAGAATCTTAAAACTACTCTCATGTATGGAAAGGATTTAAAATTTGACGATATTTCTGCTGCCCTTCTATCTAATGAATATTTGAAAAAGATTGGAGAAGATATGTCACACTCAGAAGCATTAATTGTCAGAGGTCGTACCAAAGAAAGATCAAGAACAGGTCGTTCTAGATCCAAATCCAAACAAATAAACTGCAGATATTGTAAGAAGATGGGACATGCAATTAAAGATTGTTGGAAGCTCAAAGCAAAGAAAGAAAGAGAATCTCAATCTAAAGAGCAAGCCAAAGAACAAGTTTCAGTTGTTGAAGAGAGTTCTGATGATAATTTGGGTAACGTTCTCTCTATTAATTCTAATTTTGATCGTTACTATAATATTTGGATTCTTGATTCTGGTTGTTCTTATCACATGTGTCCTAATAAGGATTGGTTTGAAAATTACACACCTTATGATGGTGGTTTAGTTTTGATGGGTAATAATAATCCATGCAAAACTGTTGGAATTGGAATAATCAAAATTAAGATGTTTGATAATATTATTAGAACTCTTACTGATGTCAGACATGTTCCTGATTTGAAAAAGAATTTGATCTCTTTGGGTGCTATGGATTCTACTGGTTATAAGTATTCTGCTGAAGGTGGAGTTCTTAAGATTGCTAAAGGCTCATTGATAGTAATGAAGGGCCTAAAGCATGGAAATTTATATGAGTTAGTAGGAAAAACCGTTGCAGGTGGAGCAACAATTTCTCAGTCTTCTTCTTCTTCTGATATGACTCAATTATGGCATATGCGTCTCGGTCATATGAGTGAGCAAGGTTTAAATGAGTTCAACAAAAGAAAATTACTGAAAGGTCTCAACTCATGCAAATTGGATTTCTGCGAGCATTGTCTCTATGGTAAACAGTCCAAGGTAAAGTTTAACACTGGTATTCATTGCACTAAACGCTTAATTGATTATATTCATTCTGATGTGTGGTGCTCTCGTATTCCATCAAAATCTGGTGCTCGTTATTTTGTCAGTTTTATTGATGATTTTTTCAGAAAAGTGTGGATTTATTTTTTGTATCACAAAGCCGAGGTGTTTTCTGTTTTCAAACGGTGGAAAACTTCAGTTGAAAAAAGGATTGGCAGAAAAATCAAATATCTCAGAAGTGATAATGGCGGAGAGTATAAATCAACAGAGTTTCTCAAATTCTGTGAAGATGAAGGCATCAAGCGTTACTTTATCATCCCAGGAAAACCTCAACAAAACGGTGTGGCTGAAAGGATGAACAGAACCTTGTTAGAGAAAGCACGTAGTATGCTCAGTACATCTAATCTTGATAAAGATTTTTGGGCAGAAGCAGTCAATACAGCATGCTTCATTATGAATCGCTCTCCTCAAACAGCCATTAATTGCAAGACTCCTGAAGAGGTATGGACTGGTCAACCTACAAATTATTCTTCTTTAAAGATTTTTGGTTGCTCTGCTTATGTGCATGTTGTCAAGGATAAGTTAGATGCACGTTCCAAAAAGTGTATTTTCTTGGGTTATGCCAAAGGCGTCAAAGGCTATCGTTTGTGGGATCCTACTATTTCAAATGTAATTATTGAGAGAGACATAGTATTTGATGAAAGTGGTATGCTAAAATCTCTCAAGAAAGATCCCAATGATATAATGCAAGTGGAGGTGGAGCATGTAATTCCTTCAGAAGAAGATATTCAGGGTATGCCCAACTCTCAAGAAAATTCTAAGGATCAAGTTTCTGAAAAGACTCCACTTCGAAGATCTCAAAGAAAAATAAAGCCACCTGAAAGGTATGGTTTTGAAGATATGGTAGCTTTTGCTTTAGTTACTGACAATGGTGATCCTTCCTCCTATAAAGAAGCAGTGCAGGATAAGAATTCTTCTCAGTGGCAAGTTGCTATGAATGAAGAGATGGATTCTCTTCAAAAGAACCATACTTGGGATCTGATGAAATTACCAAAAGGTAAAAGAGCAATTGGTTGCAAGTGGGTATTTCGAAAGAAAGAGGATTTCTCTGAGATAGATGGTGTTAAATTCAAGGCCCGTTTAGTTGCAAAAGGGTATTCACAAAAGGAGGGTATTGACTTTAATGAAATTTTCTCTCCTGTGGTTAAACACACATCTATTCGTTTTCTACTTGCTTTAGTTGCTTTTCATAATCTTGAGTTAGAACAGCTTGATGTCAAAACTGCCTTTCTGCATGGAGAATTAGAAGAACAAATTTTTATGCAACAGCCTGAAGGGTTCATCCAAGAAGGCAAAGAAAATTTTGTTTGCAAGTTGAACAAATCACTTTATGGTTTGAAACAGTCTCCAAGGCAATGGTATAAAAGGTTTGACAGTTTTATGCTGGGTCAAGATTTCATCCACTGCAAACATGATTGCTGTGTTTATTTTAAGATGCATGCCAATAACTCATTTATTATATTGCTTCTTTATGTTGATGATATGCTTATCGCTACTCAAGACATATCTCTACTGAATGATTTAAAGTTTAAAATGAAAAAGGAATTTGAGATGAAAGATTTAGGTGCTGCAAGGAAGATTCTCGGTATGGAGATTGATCGAGATCGAAAGCATGGAAAATTATGGCTTAAACAGAGCAAATATCTCGAGAAGATTATTTCTCGTTTTCACATGCAGAATTCAAAATCCGTCAGTACTCCTTTGGCATCTCACTTCAAGCTTTCAGCTCAACAATGTCCTTCTACAGATGAAGAGCATGCATACATGGAGAACATCCCATTTTCAAGTGCTGTTGGAAGTCTAATGTATGCTATGGTATGCACAAGACCTGATATTGCACAAGCAGTCAGCGTTGTTAGTCGTTACATGGCAAATCCAGGAAAAGAGCATTGGCAGGCATGAAATGGCTATTAAGATATATTAAAGGTACTCTTAATATTGGTTTATGTTTCGACAGGAACACAGTGCAAGAGGCCAAAATTATTGGCTATGTCGATTCAGACTATGCTGGAGACCTTGATCGACGCCGATCCCTCACTGGTTATCTTTTCACTCTTTGTGGAGGACCTATTAGTTGGAGGTGTACCTTACAGTCAACTGTAGCATTATCTACAACAGAATCTGAGTATATGGCAGCTACAGAAGCCGTCAAAGAAGCCCTATGGCTAAAAGGTTTGGCAAGTGAAATTGGTTTTTCTCAACATGTTCTTCCTATTTTTTGCGACAGTCAGAGCGCCATACACCTTGCGAAGAACCAAATGTATCATGCCAGATCAAAGCATATAGATGTCCGATTTCATTTTATTCGGGATATTATTGAAGACGGCGAGATTTCTTTACAAAAGATTCATACTTCAAGAAATCCTGCAGATATGTTGACGAAGGTGATTCCGATTGATAAGTTCAACCTCTGTTTGGACTTGATCAATATTCAAGGTCGTTGATCCTATCCCAGGAGGTAATGGTAAAGACATCTATTGAAGATTCAAATTCAGAGAATAAGATGATTCGAGCCAAGGTGGAGATTGTTGGCTTTATGGTGTCTCGAATCCGGATTTTTCGGATAGTCTTAATTATATTAATGGGTCTAATCCTTATCTAGATTTATCTTCTAGAAGTCTTAAATTAGTAGAAGTCTTATTTGAGTCAGTCTTCTATTTTGACTCAAACATCATTAGGCCACATCTATAAATACACCATTGATGTAAGGGTCTCAAGATATAGAAAAAGAGAGGGAGAGTTGGTGATATTGGAGTTTCGTCTCCGTCGTTGTAATCTTCTCTTTTCTCTTCCTCATTAATACAATATTCTCTGGATCGTCTTCCCACATATATATCTTGTGTGCTATCTTTTCCTCTTTTCTGTTCTTCCTCTATATTGTGAATTGTGGTGGATATCGATATTTTCCGCAACAAATAACTAGAGGGTTTGGGTGACCAGACCTTGGGCTTCAGCCACCCGAACTTGAGTAGTTGAGATGGGAAACAACAGCAGAGAAGGCAAAGAACAAACGAAAGGAAAGAGAAAAAAGATAAGAGTTCAAATTCTTACTCATATGTCAATTGGTTCAATCTCTGTATTCCTTCTAAACTCCTTCGAGTCTCTCGATCTCTACTCTTTCACATTTTCCTTATTCTAATCTCCCCTCTCTTTTTTTTAGGATTTGTCGGCCTCTATGGCCATGATGGAGATAATAAGATGGGATCAATTTTGTTATGGGTGTGGATATGTATTGTTAAAATTTTTGCTTGATTTGTTGTAGATAATATTTTGGATGAGGATGGGTGATAATCCCTAGTTTGAACTTTGGATACGACGCTAGGCATTCTGAATATGATAGGATTTGAATTTTGTACTCATTTGCGCACATATTGTAAGGCATTATTCACAAAAATTTTCATTTCATGGATTGATCTATAATTTAAAAAAATTCAAGAAACTTTCTGTAAAGTTGCCCATAAGGACTTATTTGTAAGATTTAAAAATTTTTAAAGTCCTTTTTATAAAATTTTAATGAAATATGGACTCATGTATAAATAAAAATTTATTGCAGGACTTATCTATAAATTTGTAAATACTAAATTTGTAATTTTGTATCTCATAGAGGGGTTATTTATAAATTGTAGAAAACATCTCAATCACTTATTTTCTAAATATAGATTCATGAGAGGAACTTTTACAAACCCTAAATTTTGTTAAGGCTAATTTGTATATAAAGTTTTGAGATATTCTTTTGTAAACCTTAGATTTTGTAAACACCAACTTGTAATTTAAAAATTTTGCATGGATTTATTTATAAAAAATTTCAATTACGAACTTTTCTGTAAAGATTTTATATGGCCAAGTGTCTAATTATAAATGTTTATTTGATTTAGAAATCTAGGGACCTATTCATGATAAGTTTTTTCAATCAGGAATCTATTTGTATGAATTTTATTTGGTCTAAATTTTAAGATACCTTTCTGCTCGAGATCAGAATTAAGATCAAGGTTAAGACTAGTGAACCACTTTTGTAAACTAATATCTTTTTATCAAAATTAATCCTATAATAATTTAAAGTTTAAAAAACTATTTATTTTTTTATAATAATTTAATTTAATAATTGTGTAAAATAAGTAATATTAATTTTACAAGACAAAAAAAATAATTCTGAAAAATGCGGATCTTGATCCTAATTCCAAACCAAATGGTGCCTAATAGATTTTGGACCCAGTTTTAATTCAACTTTAGATCCACTCAGTCCAACTCGGGCTAACTCAAGTTGAGTCCAAATTTTATAAAAATTTTATGTCTAGTCTAAGCTCAAACTTAGATCAAACTCAGTTGCGATTAAGGTCTAGTTGGAACTCAAATTTGAGCTCGAATTTTGATCTGATTCATATCCTAATTCTCATCAAATTTTAATTAAATCTAGGTTATTAAAAATCACCTAAACATATGGGTGTAATAAGTGAGCCAAGTTAAAGAACTTTAGTTTGAACACCCTCCACAATTCACAAACATAGTAATCAAGGAATATATATGAATGTTGATATGCAAGTATCCTAGGAAGCTCATGAAGAGCCCGAGATGAGCTCCTCTCCTACAGATCTCGCCAATGCACCAATAAGGTCTCTCACCAAAGCTCAAGCAAGGTCTCTCACCAAAGGTGTTCCTCAATCCTCAATAGACTAGGAGCTTTAGGAGGAGTTGCTGGAGTCAATGTAGATGAATGCTATAGGAGATGGAATCCTACATAATTGCTTTCTTGGAGGCCCAAACCATAGATCCATGAAAGGCCCAGTCCACCAAGAGAGCTTAGGCTCAAGGTTGGGAATCATCTCTGATCCCCAACCATATTACATCAAAGTGTCCTTCAAGGAAGTTCTCCTTACTAGAAAGGAGATTCCTCTGCCTCTCCATTGAAGATAGAGAGCTCAGATCAAGCTTGAGGGGAAGAAGATGACAGATCAAGGGTTGCTATCCTAGTACTATAGATACTTGGAGTGGGAACATCATGCGTTGGAGTGTCAGAAACCCATTATCTGTCATTGTTGCGGAGGAATGGTCATCATGCTCCTCAGTGTGGATCTAGATCCTCAAGAGAAAGACCACAAGGTGAATGCTCTCGTTCTCTATCAAAATCTTTTAATCTACTAGTTGATCTAGAAATTAGGGTTTGCTTCGACTCCTTGGCAGTGTACGCAGTGGTCAAGATCAACTAGGGAAACCCTTCTATTCAGAGCGCACAAGACATATGTGCAACCAGATGGTCAAAATTTGAGGCTAGAAGGTTAGAATGATCAAGATTGGTGAGTTCTTGTATTGATTCCTAAATCTAGATCTTCTTAAAGCAGTGATGATGATGAAAAAACTACAAGGAGAGAATTGGGAAAGTGAGATCTACTGTTAGATGCCAAAGGTCATTGTTGGGAGAAAGAAGGTGTGGGTTTTGGTCAAGACTAAAGATTTTATATTATGGAACAAGAAGGTCTTGTCTAAGGCTCTACTGATATGTGGAACTGTGTTAGGAGTTGATTGTAACCTAGAAATGACAAGTGATCTCAAGGAGATAAGAGCTTTGCTAATGGCGAAAGACATTAAGATATGCATATTCAAGGAAACATTGGATATACAATGGTGGAGGCAAGCTTGGAAATCCTAAAAGTACTTGATGATAGAGTTTTGCTAGCGGAGGAAGAAGGGAGCAAGTGGTACTAGATACAGAGAAGAAGGTCCCTAGTTCAAACATATAAAGCAATTCAGATGAGAAATCAAGATAAACAAGATTGGAATTTCCAAGATGAGGAAGATGCTTTCACTAGACTTCCACGTTTAATGGAACAATGTTGTTTCCAACCTACTCGGACCAATGGACCATCCATCATAATGCAGAAAAGAGAATGAAGAAGTTTCAAGTGTTGGATTGACAAACACATGGGGAAGAATATGGTAGACAAGAACATGCTTGAGAGCCCAGATTTTCTCATTAATACCTGCACTATTGAAGATAAAATCATTGAAGATGAGGAGTGGTCGGGGCTCAAATGCTAGATGGGACACAGGACCTAGAACAGAATGGAGATTGTAATCTTCCCACTTGATCACCTAGTACTTATGGGAGATGCACCTCAAGCTGTCATGGTATTAGCCCCTGCTTCATTCAGAAAATTTGCAGCTTCCCCTTTGCACATAAGCATCAGAAAGATATGGCATACAAGAAAGGTGTCAGAGGATATGGGTGTCTCTAAATTATTCCTTATTATTCAAGCTTCTTTTAAAAGTAGATCAACTAAGCTCAAGCCTTAATGCATGATTTCATCTTGGTCCTTAAGAGCAAAAAAATGATTTCATTTGGTCCAACTGCAATTCTATATAGAACTTGAGGAGCCCACAATAGTGGAGAAAGGGTTGGTAGTCTAACCTAAACAATAGCTCTATCTATGAATCTACTATTGGGTGGAATGAAGATTCTCATACTTTCAAAACTAACGTATGTATTGGCTTAATTGTGTCTTGAATCCAAATTTTTCAGAGAGTTTTAATTTAGTAGGCCTAATCCTTATCTGAATTTATGTTCTATTAGAAGACTTAAATTAGTAGAAGTCTTATTTGAGTCAGTCTTCTATTTTGACTCAAACTCAGTTAGACTATATCTATAAATACCCTATTCATATAAGGATTTCAAAATAGAGTGATATTGGAGCTTCGCCTCCATTATTGTAATCTCTTCTTTCTTCCTCATCAATACAATATCCTCCGAATCGTCTTTGTCATATAAATCTCGTGTGTTATTTTTCTTCTTTTCTGTTTTTCTTCTATATTGTGAATTATGGTGGACATCGATATTTAGCACAACAAATTGGTACAAAGCTTGGTTCAATATATCTACTACGAAGTTTGATATAGAGAAATTCAATGAAAAGTAAGGATTTCCTATTTGGCAAGCAAGAGTTCGTGCAATTCTTACTCAACAAGGGTTAAGAAACATATTGGAGGACGTCAAGCCTGAAGATGTCACCGAAAATGTCTAAAAAAACTAGAAGGCTAATGCACATAGTACAATCATCCTCAGTCTCACCGATGAAGTACTCTATCCATTTCTTGATGAAACATCACCTTCAAAGCTATGGAAAAAGTTAGAGAAATAATATATGAGTAAGTCTATCTCAAATCAAGTTTACTTAAAGCAGAAACTCTTCAATTTTTGAATGAGAGAAGGTACGAATATAGTTGATCATCTTAATGCTTTCAATAAACTAGTCTCTCAATTGTTAAGCATTGATGTTAAAATTAAAGATGAAAATAAGACAATTATTTTATTATCGTATCTACCTCCTTCTCTTGAGAATCTGAAGACTACTCTCATGTATGATAAGGATTTAAAATTTGATAATATTTTTGCTATTCTTCTATCTAATGAATATTTAAAAAAGATTGAAGGGGATGTGTCACACTCAGAAGCATTAATTGCCAGAGGTCGTACCAAAGAAAGATCAAAGACAGGTCGCTCTAGATCCAAATCCAAAGAAATAAATTATAGGTATTGTAAGAATATGGGACATGTAATTAAAGAGTGTTGAAAACTCAAAGCATAGAAAGAAAGAGAATCTCAGTCTAAAGAGCAAGTCAAAGAATAAGTGTCAGTTGTTAAAGGAGTTCTGATGATAATTATGATAATATTCTCTCTATTAGTTCTAATTTTGATCATTACCATGATACTTGGATTTTTTATTCTGTTTATTCTTATCACATGTGTCCCAGTAAAGATTGGTTTGAAAACTACAAGTCTTATGATGGTGAATTAGTTTTGATAGGTAATAACAATCATGCAAAACTGTTAGAATTGAAACAATCAAAATTAAAATGTTTGATAATATTATTAGAACTCTTACTAACATTAGACATGTTCCTAATTTGAAAAAAAATTTGATTTCTTTGGGTGCTTTGGATTATGCTGGTTATAAATATTCTGCTAAAGGTGGAGTTCTTAAGGTTACTAAAAGCTCTTTAATAGTGATGAAGGGCCTAAAGTATGAAAATTTATATGAGTTAGTAGGAAAAACCGTTGAAGGTAGAGTAGCAATTTCTCAGACTTTTTCTTCTGATATGACCCATTTATGACATATGCATCTCAGTCATATGAGTGAATAAGGTTTAACTGAGCTCAACAAAAGAAAATTACTAAAGGGCCTCAACTTATGCAAATTGAATTTCTTCAAGCATTGTATCTATGGTAAGTAGTCCAAGGTAAAGTTTAATAATAGTACTCATTACACTAAAGGGTTAATCGATTATATTCATTTCTGATGTGTGATGCTTTCCTATTCCATTAAAATCTGGTGCTCGTTATTTTGTCAATTTTATTGATGATTTTTCTAGAAAAGTGTGGATTTATTTTTTGCATCACAAATTCAAAGTATTTTTTGTTTTCAAATGGTGAAAAATTTCAGTTGAAAAAAGGATTGGCAAAAAAATCAAATATCTCAGAAGTGATAATGGAAGAGAGTATAAAGCAACAGAGTTTCTCAAATTCTGTGAAGATGAAGGCATCGAATGCTACTTTATCATCCCAGAAAAACCTCAACAAAATTGTGTAGCTGAAAGGATGAACAAAACTTTATTGGAGAAAGCACGTGATATGCTCAGTACAGCTAATCTTGACAAAGATTTTTAGACAGAAGCAGTCAATACAGCATATTTCATTGTGAATCGTTCTTCTCAAACAGCTATTAATTACAAGACTCCTGAAGATGTATAAACTAGTCAACTTACAAATTATTCTTCTTTAAAGAATTTTAGTTGCCCTGCTTATATGCATGTTGTTAAGGATGAGTTAGATGCACGTTCCAAAAAGTGTATTTTCCTAGGTTATACCAAAGGTGTTAAGGGCTATCGTTTATGGGATCCTACTATTTCTAATATAATTATTGAAAGAGATGTAGTGTTTGATGAAAGTGTTATGTTAAAATCTCTCAAGAAAAGTCTCAGTGATATAATGCAGGTGGAGGTGGAGCATGTAGTTCCTTCAGAAGAAGATGCTCAGAGTGTAGAAAACTCTCAAGAAAATTCTAAGAATCAAATTTCTGAGAAGACTCCACTTCGAAGATCCCAAAGAAACATAAAATCACCCGAAAAGGTATGATTTTGAAAATATGGTAGTTTTTGCTTTAGTTACTAAAAATGGCGATTCTTCTTCCTATAAAGAAGTAGTGCATGATAAGAATGTTTTTCAGTGGTAAGCTACTATGAATGAAGAGATGGATTTTCTTCAAAAAAAATCATACTTGGGACTTGGTGAAATTACCAGAAGGTAAAAAAGCAATTGGTTGCAAATGGGCATTTCGAAAGAAAGAGGATTCCTCTGAAATAGATGATGTTAAATTCAAGGCCCGTTTAGTAGCAAAAGAGTATTCACAAATGAAGGGTATTAACTTTAATGAAATTTTCTCTCCTGTAGTTAAACAGACATCTATTCGTTTTCTACTTGCTTTAGTTGCTTTTCATAATCTTGAATTAGAACAGTTTGATGTCAAAACTGTTTTTCTGCATGGAGAATTAAAAGAGCAAATTTTTATGCAACAGCCTGAAGGATTCATCCAAGAAAGCAAAAAAAAATTATGTCTGCAACTTGAACAAATCACTTTATAGTTTGAAACAGTCTCCAAGGTAATGGTATAAAAGGTTTGATAGTTTTATGCTGAGACAAGATTTCATCCATTGCAAATATAGTTGTTGTGTCTATTTTAAGATGTATACCAATAACTCATTTATTATATTGTTTCTTTATGTTGATAATATGTTTATCGCTACTCAAGACATATCTTTACTTAATGATCTAAAGTTTAGAATGAAAAAGAAATTTGAGATGAAAGATTTAGGTACTGCAAGGAAGATTTTTGATATGAAGGTTGATTGAGATTGAAAGCATGACAAGTTATGGCTCAAACAGAGTAAGTATCTGGAGAAAATTATTTATCATTTTCACATGCAAAATTTAAAACCCGTCAGTACTTCTTTGGTATCTCACTTCAAGCTTTTAGCTCAACTATGTCCTTCTACAGATCGGGAGTATGCATTCATGAAGAATATCTCATTCTCAAGTGTTGTTGAAAGTCTAATATATGCTATGATATGCATAAGACCTAATATTATATAAGCGGTCAGCGTTGTTAGTCATTACATGGCAAATCCAGGAAAAAAATATTGGCATGCTGTGAAGTGACTATTAAGATATATTAAAGGTACTCTTAATATTAACTTATATTTTGATAGGAACATAATTCAAGAGGCCAAAATTGTTAGCTACGTCGATTCAGACTATGCTGGGACCTTAATCGACGACGATCCCTTACTGGTTATCCTTTCACTATTTATCGTGGACCCATTAGTTGGGGGTGTATCTTACAGTCAACTGTGACATTATCTACAACAGAATCTGAGTATATGACAACTACTGAAGTAATCAAAGAAGCTCTATGACTAAAAGGATTGGCAAGTGAAATTGGTTTTTCTCAATGTGTTCTTTCTATTTTTTGCGATAATTAGAGCACCATACACCTTACAAAGATCCAAATATACCACGTCAGATCAAAACATATAAATGTCCAATTTCACTTTATTCAGGATATTATTGAATATGGCGAGATTTCTTTACAAAAGATTTATACTTCAAGAAATTCTGCAGATATATTAACGAACGTAATTCTGATTGACAAGTTCAAGTTCTGTATGGACTTAATCAATGTTCAAGGTCGTTGATCCTACTCCATGAGGTAATAGTGAAGACATCTATTGAAGATTCAAATTCAAAGAAGAAGAGGATTCGGGTTAAGGTGGAAATTGTTGGCTTAATTATATCTCAAATCCGAATTTTCTGAAGAGTTTTAATTTAGTAGGCCTAATCCTTCTCTTAATTTATCTTCTACTAGAAGAATTGAATTAGTAGAAGTCTTATTTGAGTCAGTCTTCTACTTTGACTCAAATTTAGTTAGACTACAACTATAAATACTCTATTCATGTAAGGGTTTCAAAATAGAGTTATATTGGAGTTTCGCCTCCATTATTATAATATCCTCTTTCTTCCTCATCAATACAATATCCTCCGAATCATCTTCGCCACATAAATCTCTTATGTGCTATTCTTCTACATTGTGAATTGGGATGCACATTGATATTTAGCATAACATGTATGTCCCCCAATAGACCAAGATCCCTTAGTACCTTGAATTTGAATATATGAAAATCATTTACCATGTCAGCTATTTGAATAAAGAAATTCAACCCATTTCCTTATTATCATTTTTCTCATAAGTTCAATTGGAATCTTTGATACCTATGAACTTGCCAAACAAAATTTTTTTTGATGAGAATTGCATTCCCTAACTTAGTCTTCTAGCAAGATGATCCTATTTGTGAGTTAATATGCAAGTTGCTTCAATTCCTCTAAAGAAATTGTGGTATACCTCTTACAAATTAACCTTTTTTTTTATAGCTTGAACATAATTTGTTTGATTATACATTTGAGATACGAATGCAGAAGAAGGTTGTGAAGGAATTTTAGAAATAGGAGAAGATTGCAAAGCTGTAGCCTCTCCATAATTCATGCTCGGATGAAGAGGAGGCTAGAGTAGATGGGGAGGGCCGACGTACTTCTAGCCATCCTAGCAAGACCTACTACCGCATCTTGGGAGTAGGGCAGACAACAGGCCTAGATTGTATAGGCTTGAGTAGGCCCAAAATCAGCTCACATGGGCTTGAGATGGGCTGAAGTCCTTTAAGATGCGCTAACTTTTATATTAAGCCCATTTATGATTCAACTTATTAAATTTATACTAAAGTCCATTAAGAACCATTAAACTTGTTGAGATCGGTCAATATCTACATTTATTGTTTCTAATGACATAATAAAATAGTGCCTAAAAATAAATTAATATATCTCATTAATAAAATGATATTTAAAAGAGCTCCTAACAGGCCTCCAATAATTTTTTAAATTAATTTAAAATCTAATGCGCTATTCATTGAGATCTACTGAATATTTTGGACAAACTTTAAATAAAATTTTAGCAAACTTAACTCATGAATCAATAAACCATTAAGTCCATTAACAACCCTACGCGGGGGTACTCTCCCTTCTCCATATCTTCTTCATTTTAAATAGTTCATTTATCAATACCAAGTATTTTCCAACTAGAGAGAGTTAGCCATGCTTTTCGACTGCGAGAGCTCAGATTTCAAACTTAATGCATTAAGTCCAGACCATTGGGACCGGGTCTAATGTCCGAGGGAGGCGAGCACGTGGATCGTGCGGCCTCTAAGCGCTCTTGGTCTGCCTTTGCGATCTTATTTGGAATGGGGTCAAGGCTAGGGTAACCTTGCCCTGATCAGACTATCTTCCAAACACCAAAAATTTGACCACACTAATATTATTTAATTTATTTAAATTATAATAAGGATTTGACAAATATGCCCTCGGTTCATCTGAACCGTCGGATTTCGATTCAACGGTCCAATTCCTTGAGTTCAGTTGTTTGATTACATCACAAACTCGGAGAATTGGGGGCACTCAAGGAATTGAGCCTGATTCCTCGAGTTCAAGTGTTTGGTTGTCTTGAAATTGGGAGACTCTCCAATTTGATGCTAATTCAATTTAGAACTAACAATTTCAACTTAAAAAAGAGCATTTTTAAGCTAAAGTCGCTAGTTCCATTGGAAGAGAAAGATTGAGATCAAGCATGAGTTCTTGTTAAAGAAAAATTGTAGAAGTAAAAGAACAAAATATCAAATTTGGGATGAATTTACAGAAACTCTACGTTTCCATCAAGTTCAGTCATCAAAACCACCAAGTTCGATCGTCCAAATATTACAGATAGAAATTAGATTTTTGTCTTTATCAAGTAAGGCCGCCCAAACATAACAAATGGAAATTAGATTTCTGTCTCTATTAAGTTCGATCATTCAAACTATCAAATTCAATCAATCGAACTTATTAGACATAAGTTTTCAACTTCTATTCTAATAAAAATTAAATGAAACAAAGAATGTAACTCATGAAATTTGAAATTTTTCTAAAAGTTTTAATAAAGTAAATATCGAAATGGGGAAAGTGAGAATTTCCACACTTCCGAAAAAATATAAACAAATAGTTGAACTTATGGAATTCTTATAATGCATCACTTCCACCTCACAGTTTTTGTCTTAGGGTGCATTTGCTTATGCTCCGAACTCAGGGAACCCATGAAACTCAACGAATTAGGTCTAATTCCCCGAGTTCAAATGTTTGGTTGCACTGCAAACTCAAAAAACCAAGGAAACTCAAGGAACTTAGTCTGATTCCCTGAGTTCGAGTGTTTAGTTGCATTGAACTGGGAAAACTCTCCAGTTTGGTGCTAGTTCAATTTGGAATTGACAATTTTGACTTAAAAAATATCATTTTTTAGCTGAAGTCGTCAGTTCGGTTGGAAGAGAAAAATTGAGATAGACCATGTGTTCTTGTTAGAGAAAAATTACAAAAGTAAAATGACAAAATGTCAAATTTGGCCAAAATTTACAAAAACTCTGTATTTCTGTCAAATTTAGTCATTCGAATAGCCAAGTTCAATCACTTGAATGTAACAAATAAAAATTAGATATTTTATCTTTGTCAATTTTGGCTGCCTAAACATAACAAATAGAAATTAGATTTCTGTCTTTGTTAAGTTTGGTCATCCGAACTATCAAATTTGATCGATCGAACGTATCAGACATAAGCTTTTATCTTCTGTTCTATAAAAATTAAATGACATGAACAATCAAACTCATGAAGTTTAAAATATTTTTAAAAGTTTTTAATAAAATAAATATCAAAAATGGGGAAGGTGAGGATTTCTTCACTTCTAAAAAAAATATAAACAAATAATTGAACTTATGAAATTCTCATAATGCATCACTTCCATCAAACCAACAAAACCCCCATAATTTCTATTTCGTCCAAATCTGGCATCTAAACACATCTTTAGAGGTGGAGAAGACTACACACCTAGATTGCAAGGACCACCGTTTTGTGATTTGCCAACGCTTCTCTTTAGCTACATGTCAACTGATGAGGGTGTAATATCGATTTAGTGAGCTCCATATCCATGTCGATTTATTGGGTTTTGAGCATCATATCAATTTAGAGTGCATTTCGTTCACCAAAAGTGGGAAAAGTGGAGGATCTTTAGAATTCCATGAGTTTTATTATTTAGTTGTATTTTAACGGAAGTGTGAACTTCCTCTTAGTTTCTCATTTTGAGTGTTTGGTTCAATTTTAATCCTTGGGCAATCTCTGAAGTTTCACAAGTTACATTATTTATTTCATTTTAATTTTTCAAAAAATAAGAGTATGGTGAATATAAGTGAGATTACCCACATATTATAATTTGAAAATTAAATTTTAATTTAATCTACCAATCTATTAAGGGGAAATATAGTATTTGTGAATTATAATTTGTAAATTAAATTAAATTTTATGTGAATTAACTACACAAAAATAATATTTAAATAATACGCATATAGATCAATTATATTTTTTTATAATTATTTTTATACTTGCACACACAGTAATATAGACAAGATAAAAATTTTCGTAAAAAGTCCAAATATTATTATTAATAAAATAAGTAGGATTAAAAGCGTACTAGCAACACAATCGCCAAAAATGAAAATGAAGTTACAAGTCTCTCTTGAACTTTCTTTCTAAAAAATGAATGAAATAAGCAATCCATACCTTCCTATTGAAATGGCAAGCATATTCATGGTATCTAAAAACATTTCATTGGAAGACTAACATCATTTCTCTAATCCAAACAAGATGATGGAGTTATCCCAAAAACTACTAGTATATTATATCAAAGCTAAAAGCAGAAAAGGAGAAGAAGATGGAAGACAAAGATAGACATAAGTAGATCTCAATTTGGAAAAAATGATCCGATCGTTCACATTACAAACTAGAAAATAAAAACCATGGTCTTCTCCATACCTAAAAATAGGAGGATTAATATCATGCCATCATCGCAATCACAACTATGTTGAAAGGTCAATCAACTTCACAAATATATAAACAAGGGGTCCCAAAAAATGATAAATGATTGAGAAAAATATGAAGAAGCCAACAAATCATGGCATTCCCAATAGTTTTGAAAAATTATGTTTGTGTAACATTTCAAGCCATGAGCAATCTTCAAACTTCCTAAAGGTATTTTACTTTCACATCAAGGTAAGATCATATTATTATGTTGAGCACAAGTGCATTTCCAACATTTTTATCTTAGAAGATATTTCAGTTTCACATCGATCTCTATGAGACCACCCAGCATAGCGCTTCCCAAAGGTGAAACCAATAGAGATTTAGTCGATAAACCAAAAATCAACTTGTTAAGCAGATGATGTGGGAAGTTTCTTATTCTAATTCAACACAGAGATTGATTAACAAGGCATGAGTATAGGGACGCAAGAAAGGTAAAAACTAAAAGTAGAAAAGGAGAAGAAGATGGAAGATAGAGACAGATACAAGCAAACCTCAAAAAAAGGAGAGATCCAACTCACCAACTCCGGTGAGGGATGGCATAACTAATAGGGATAATAGAGAATCGTCAATAAGAGGAGTGTACGCGTCAAAGCAGGAGGGGGTCTGTTGAGTTTTAGGTGTCTCGAACTCGAATTAGAGTTTGAGTTAAAGTAGGAATCTAAAGTTCGATTTAGATTGATGATTGATTTGTAATATTAGAAGTTATAATTAGAGTAAACCTCAGACTCAATAATGATCTATAAATATACTATAATACATAGGGTTTAGGTGTGGTGTAGTATTGAGGTTGAACTAGAGAGAAATAGAGAGAATAGAGAGAAGAGAAAGAGAGAGAGTGTCGGCTCTCGTGTGTAGGTCTTTCTAGTGCTTCTCAGTGGTCTCTCGTGGTGGTTCCTCGTAGTGCTCTCTTGGAGATTCTCTTTGAAGGTGGAGGCATTGCCGAGGCTTGGTAAAAGAGTTTAGTTGAGTGATTCGTGAACCTTTCACTGCGAATCCCAAAAATTGGTATCAAAGCTTAGGAGCAAACAACTAAGATGGCAAAGTCCTTACTCGAGGTGGAAAAATTTGACGATAAGATAAATTTTACCTTATGGCAAAAGAAGATAAAAGCGGTTCTTACTTTTCAAGGTTTGCAAAAGACGTTAAAGGGAAAAGAAAAGAGGCCGGTGAAGATAAGTGATGAAGATTGAGAGGAGATAGATCAAAAGGCATTGAATTTAATTATTCTAAGCTTGACTAATGAGGTTTTGTTTAATGTCATTGACGAAGAGACGACGATGGACATCTGGACAAAACTTGAGAAGTTGTACATGTCGAAAAGCCTCACGAACACGTTCTATCTGAAACAACAGTTGTACGGACTGCGTATGAGCGAAGTTACAATTATATTACATCACCTAAATGCTTTCAATAAGATTATTAATGATTTGCTGAAAGTTGATGTCAAGTTTGAAGAGGACGATAAGGTGTTGATTCTCTTGATGTCTCTTCCTACTTCGTACGATCATGTTTTGACCATAATTCTTTATGGTAAAGAAACTCTCAAGATGGAAGATGATACAACTAGTCTTATTTCTAATGAGAAAAGGAGAAACTCCAACATTAATATGGAGTTTGGTGAAGATTGGTGGCTCACAAAAGAGGAAGATTAAGAGAACATGGAGAAGACAAGCAACGGTCCAAATCAAAATTGAAGGCGAAAGTACAATGTTATTCATGTAAGAAGTATGACCACATTAGACGGTATTGCCCTGAATGTGAGAAGATAGAGTCCTCCAATATGATGACGGTAATAGTAGATGATACTTCTGAGAATAGTGCCGATGGAGATGTTCTTACAGTATCCACAAAAATCGGCACTTCTGTTAAGTAGATTTTAGATTCTGATAGTTCTTATCATATTTGCTCCAGGAAGGATTGGTTTACTTCTTATGAGGAGAATAAGAAGAAAAGTACTGTTTGGTTGGACGATAATTCAGCCTGTGAGATCGCCGGTGTGGGAACAGTCAAAATCCAGATGTTTGATGGAGCAATTTGTACTCTTACTGGGGTGAGGCATGTCCCCAAGATGCGAAGGAATCTAATTTCACTTGGTATACTGGACTCAAAAGGCTGTAATTATTCAGCAAGAGATGGAGTCATGGAGGTGACACATGGTATTAGAATCCTGATGAAAGGTGAGAAGTGCGATAATGTTTATCGATTAATAGGGAACACCATTGCAGGTGGAGTTCCGATGGCTACAGTCGTGAAGAGGAAGCATGATACTCAGAGTAATTTGATGAGAGATAAACATTTTGCTCAAATTACTTTTACTACAATAGCAGACACAGGTCATCCGAAAAACTTTCAAAAGTACAAGACTGTAGGCATGAAAAGCAAATTCGAGGTTGGCTCGAGTTCGCATCTTGCAATTAGCTGAATAAGCTGGTAGCCTAGGAGCAGAGGCTGGATGAGAGACAACGCTGAAGATTTGTGATGGTGGTACACCCGAGTTCAAGCCAAGGTGGAGATTGTTGAGTTTTAGGTGTCTCGAACTCGAATTAAAGTTTGAGTTAAAGTAGGAATCCAAAGTTAGATTTAGATTTATGATTGATTTGTAATATTAGTAGTTATAATTAGAGTAAACCTCAGACTCAATAATGATCTATAAATATACTATAATACATAGGGTTTAGGTGTGGTGTAGTATTGAGGTTGAACTAGAGAGAAATAGAGAGAGAGGAATAGAGAGAATAGAGAAAAGAGAAAAAGAGAGTGTGTCAGCTCTCATGTGTGGGTCTTTCTAGTGCTTCTCGGTGGTCTCTCTTGGTGGTTCCTCATAGTGCTCTTTTGGAGATTCTCTCTGAAGGTGGAGGTGTTGCCGAGGCTTGGTGAAAGAGTTTAGTTAAGTGATTCATGAACCTTCCACTGCGAATCCCAACTGGGGTCACCGGTGAGAGAAGCATGCATATCTGAAATTGTCAAAACCCTAGCACCACCTACAAAAATGAGAGATTGGGATGGAGGAATTGCTCAAATCCAATAGTTCTAGTGGGGGCCCGCTCTAATAAAACTCGCAACTTTATCACTTTTTTTGGGAAGCAAGCATTGAGCAAATGACTTGTGAGAGCAATTGAAAAGTTCCCCTGCTTCTCACTTTTGAGTCCAACCAAATATTTGAACTGGAGGAACTAAACTCAGTTCGCCTACTCCCCCAATTTGGGTGCAAAATAAATGCACCTTTATCGGAGTCTGGACCACGTTAGTTTATTGGGCCCCAAACCTCATGTCAATTTACTAGGCCTTAGATATCATATTAGTTTACCAAGCTTCAAACCTCATGTTAATTTACCAAGCTTTGAATTTCATGTTGGTTTATTAAGTTCTAGAGCTCGTGTTTGGATGCTTAGAGGAGTTTGGGTTTGTTAGAGCTCCTATACTCGGGTAGATTGTGGTTTGGGTTGTATGTTAGTTGAGGGAGTCTACAATTATCATGGTTTGGGTTCCCTGAACCCAATGCTTGTCTGAGCTCTTTGATGATTAGCTATATCATCACAACCAATCATTTAAATCTCCCCCAACCCAAGATATTTTTGTTTTAGCCAATGGCCTGATGATCTAGTTTTGAATTTTTGCTTATTATATTATCTAACAGCTTCCTTAAAAAACATTTTAAAAAGAACATAGCTGCATGTTGGTGCATAAATTTGACTTTTTATTTCATTACAAATAGGACGACTTTAGAATCATAACTCATTTGTTTCTTAGTGAATAAAAAAGAATGATAGTTCATTGGAAAGCTTAAAGAGTGTAATTTCTACAGAAATAAACGATGCATGAATTGGAGCTTTTTACAGAAAATTATGACTAGATAAATGAAACAATGTCAAGTTGTTTCAAAATTCAAAAAGGTGGATACTAGTTCATTATATGCTTTAAATTATGATTAAAGCTACACGTATCCATCTAGACTTGAAGTAGTACAAATAGGTATTGCATCCAGGCATTTTGTATCCACCACAAAAATAAAATTGAGAGTTATAAACTCAAGTTATATGTGAAGCATTTTCTAGTTCCTCTCCAACTTTTTCTTTGTTTGAGTATTGTATGAGTGTTGTATGAGTGTCCACCAACTTCCAACTAGTGGTATCAAAGCCATAATAGCTTCAAAGAATGCTTCACTTTCCTTCCAATATCCACCCCTCAACAAAAAAAACTTTGATAATTGGGCAATCTAGATGAAGATCATCCTTGGTTCTCAAGAAGTATGGGATATTGTGGGTAAAGGCTATGAAGAGCGTCCAAATGAGGTAGCCTTAAATCAAATTCATAAGGAAGCTTTGAAGAAGGAGAGAAAGAGAGATCAATGTGCTCTCACAATCATTCATCAAGATTTGGATGATGATATGTTTGGGAAACTTGTTGTTGCAACAAATGCCAAACAAGCATGGGAGATTTTTGAAAATTCCTTCAAAGAAGTTGATAAAGTGAAGAATATATGTCTTAAAACTCTAAGGGGTGAGTTTGAAAAGCTCTTCATGAAAGACAAGGGGACCATCTCAGATTACTTCTCATGGGCGTTGGTGGTAGTCAATTAAATGAAGAGACTTGGTGAAGATCTTCAAGAAGAAAATCTTACGATCACTCAACTCTAAATTTCAGAATATGGTGATAGCTATTGAGGAGTTTAAGGACATATAGGCCATGACCAGTGATCAATTGAATGGTTCTCTATGTCCACATGAAGAAAGGTTGAATAGAGGCAAATAAGAATATGTGAAGCAAGTCTTGCAAGCAAAGCTCTCTTTTAAGAACAAACAAGATGCTAGAGGTGAAATAAATCGAACCTATGGAAGAGCTCATGGCCAAGGCCTTTTTACAAAAAAATATTTATAAAATTTTAAAATTTTTAGGATCCTTTTGGTTAAAAGATTCTAGATAGGGACTTATTTGTAAAATTAGCAGTGAGGACTTCTTTGTAAAACTTAGAACCCTAGGGGCTAATTTATAAATTTTTATGTTTTAATTTTAGGGGCTAATATATAGATTTTTATATTTTAGAATTTATGTATACAACACCAAAATTCAAGGCCCCATATATAACTCGGAAATTTTGATTTGGCCCAAATCTTATTTTTGCCCCTAATTGAAACTTGAGTCCAATCCAACTTAAGATTTCTTGTCTAAATTTAGCTTATCATGAGTCAAACTCAAGGTTAGAATAGGACTACAAAGTCTACCTAAATAGAATGATTAAGCAACAATGATCCAGAAATTTAAATTGAATTGATCCTAAACTAGAGTACTGCAAATTCATGCTCCATTATGTGATGTTACCAAAGGCATTTCGTTAGATAATGGAGAAGTCAAACATAGAACACGACAGCAATAATATATTATGAGGTCCATAAAAAGGTGAGGAGATATACTCAAACGTAACAGAGTCTTTCAATGCATGTATCAAGGTTGAAAGATATCTTTCTATGGTAAATATGGCAAATGTCATTTGGTTGATTCCCCCCCCCCCCCCCCCTCCTCCTCCTCCTCCTCCTTAATTCTGATTCTTGATTTTCATACATTATGACTATAGTATTTATTGTACTCTCATACTAAGTATATACAGATAGTTCTAAGTAGATTGGTGAAGTTTTACATATATGACTATATTTTTGAATATATTGCATAAAGTATGTTTATTTTAGTCATGCTCTATGTATTTTAAATGTACATTTGGTTTTTTTATTTTAGGTACAAATGATAAACATGATGCACTACCTGCATTTCAAGGTTGAGGATTGGCATAAGCATCTTTATCTTGAAATCTAGAAAATATTTGCAAATATCATCCAAGAGGCTTGGATAGTAAAGGTTGGCAGGTCCAATGAGATCATTTCAAGGTCATCAACAATGAAACAAATGATGTGAATATTATCGGGCATATTTGTAGTTTAATGCTTTGTAGGTGAATTTTTTACTGTCCATACATGCATTTTCTATGATTCTCCTAACAAATAATCAAGTCGATGCTTTCGTTGATGACTATTTCATCATTAGTAGCTTTAGAGCCACAAATAAAGATGTCATGTACTCAATACTAGATATCAATAAATCAGATAATAAACAAGACTTGAGAATAAGACCATCAGTCGCTAAAAAGAGATTAGGCCAACCATAGAGAAGGCACATTAAGTCAAAAGTCTTTAATATAAGGCCACAATAGTGTGAGCAATACAAGGAGATTAGACATGAAAGGAAGACATGCAATACAATGATCGTAGACTGAATAAGATTAATAGTTATATTTTTGTTCCCTTATTTTGTCATTTAGGCCTATGTTTGATTATTTTATGTAAGAAAATCATTACTTTAATTGTATTATCATGTGACACTAGGTAGACCTTCTTTTGCACCACATTGTTTTGTTAAATTGTAAGCCAAAATGTTTTGTTCGATAGAAATACAATACAAATGTCAAAGTGTTGAAAAAATTATTTAACATAGTCAAATATTATTTAATATAAAGTAAAAATAGCTACTTTACTAAATTTGTGTTATGATTGTAGTTATTGTTGGTCAACAGATGAGGTAGACATATTTTTAAACAATCAAATTACTATAAATACATCAAAAGATCTTAAGATAGTAGTTAGGTTAATAATAGAGGTTAGTTTTCTATATTTAAATCATAATATAATAAAATATGATATTAAAAGTCTAACATCATTTTGAAGGAGAAAAGTCTATGGTGGCTTGATTTTTCTCATTGTTATAATCATGTCAAATGCTGCTTTATTGTTAGGAGAGAGATCATTGATGATGATATTAGCTGCAAACTTGCAACACAATACTAGGATATCATTAAAGCCAATCTCAACATCTTGGCAGAACAACAACATATTTATGAATTGTAGCATGAACATGCCACAATTGACAAACCTACATTGCGTTACAACTTAGATTTTGCATAGAAAGAGTCTAAAATAATGATATAAAATGTACAATGATAAAAAAAAAGATGGTGTATAAGTGTATATATTGGACTTCATATGGGGCAAGATAGTGTAATTGATCTCTGACCATAATATTGGATTTGTTATATTATATTTCTCATACAAATATTTTTGGAAAAGTGTTCTTCATAATAATACATACAAACACATTAGTAATTTCATGAAATAAAACTAGAATATGATAGGTTTAAACTTAGGAATTAGACCACTTCCCTCATGACTGCATTGCATTTATTGTCCTGTATCGAAGAGTAGTGCAAATATTATTTTTGCTTGAAGTACACAACCAACAATGCCAATGGTTATCATAAATTATTGGGATCATAACAACTTTAGTGCTCTTAGTGATTTCCATGTTGAAATAATATCATAAGTTTCTCTTTGTGCTAACAAATCCAAAGGTAGCAATAACAAGTAGTCCTACGCATACAATTGCAACTTCTACAAAGAAATTGAGAATAACCTTTATATAGTTTTATAAAAATGCAAACATAACAATCAACAATGTTATTTGTAGTAAATTTGCCAAAAAAATAGTGTAAATTCCTTATCATAAATAAAGCAAAGGATGCCCATACACATATACTTGCAACAGGATCATATGGGAAGGATAAGAAATCTTGATCAACAAAGAAGAGTCAAAATGATCATTTGCAAGCTAAAATGGACATTCACAAGTCAATATCACAATTAACAACAATAATATATACAAGGTAAAATGATCAATTCTTTGCTAAAATGGACATAAATAGCTTATTATATACAAAAATATAACAACTTAGATATTTGCAAGTGAAAATGATTGTTTACATGCTAACATAATCAAAACCAAGTAATGATATGCATTTCTAAGTAAAAAAAATAATCAAAATCATTTAATAATACATAGTTATTCATGGATCACATTGTCGAGGAATAATTATATTGTGACTGATCATTTATCATCTAATTAGTCCAGCCAAACTAGAGTGTCCGTTTTGTGGAACCCAGCCTTCAATACCTCAATACCTTTATCTTCTCAATAACTATATGTGGCTCTTCGAACATGGTTCAGTTGAGGTTTAGTTTGTTTTTGGTGACTCTTCAGTGGGTCATTTGCAACAATTTTCTTGTGGTTGTTATTCAATAGTTGTTCATTAGTTCCTTCGGCTAATTCTTGAGTATGCATATCTCTTAGTTGGGCATCATCTTATTTTAGGAGTATCCCCTCAATTTATCCCTCCCCTTCATTTTCTTCCACTATTAGTATATCCTCAACCACTCTGACTATGGATTTGGTTTTCTTTCCTCTCCTTCCCTTCCCTTAATTGGTGCATCCTTCATTTTAGTTGTCTAAACATACAAATCTGATAGAATAATTGACAGCTTGTGCAAGCACTTGCTTATACTTCTAGCATTGGCATTCCACAAACCTACGCAAGGATATTCAAAGTCTAAAAAGTGATAAAAAAAATTATACAATTAATTATCAAATATAGACAAATGGATTAATATACCTAAAAGTATAATAAAGTAATTATATATAAGTCATTGTGATCATTTAGAACTAATATGATTAGAACATATCATTTGTGCACTTATGTTTCTCCAAGGCTTCCTAAGCAATATGGATGGGTTTCATTTACTTCCTAACCTCTATAGCTATGAGTTTTGTACAACATCACAACAATTCATAATGTTTACTAAATATGATAATTAAAATCAATTATACAATAACTTAAATAAACACATACCCAATTCCATGGGTCTTGATGGCTCAACAATCCCATGTCCATGTTCTCTGATTTGAACGATTCATTGTCATGGTGAGGGTCAAACAGTTCAGGTGACTAAGTTGTAGTTGGCTTCTCAAGAAATTTCTCCAACTTGCACTCCAACAACATAGGCATTTCTCTATGTTGTTCAATCAAACATTATTCTTTTAAGAGCATACTTGACTTACTTTCTTCTCACTATCAAAATCCTTCATAATATTCTACAAATCATGTTTAATACCACTTAAGGTCCTCTCGGTGCCTACTATGTTGGATCAACACTAGTGGCACATTAAAACTTCGTGTGGATCTCCTATAAGGTGTTGGTATATCTATCACCAATATCCTTATCGATCCCACCCTGACTCCAAGCTACTAATATATGGACAGGCTGAGAGTTGTTTCTGAAGAGGTGCCCCCCAAGTAGGTATTTTTCATCTTTATTAGACTGAAGCTCTTGCACATAGATGAAATTAGTATATTTCCAAGTTATTCGTAGAGGAAAATAGCAAAACATACTAATTAGTGTTATATTATAACAAACACTTCCAAAAATATCATGAATAATATTAAATATAATAAATATTTACAACTCATTCTAATCTAAAATGAAATGTACTAAACACTTCCAAGTCAATTTGTGCATAAACCAAACACTAACAAAATATAATGCTTAATACCTATATAGTATATTTGGTAATAATTCAATATAACTAAATCATAGATAGTGAGATTAGTTACTCATGAAACTATTCATTACATCCAATGGTAACCATAAAGGAAGTAACAATGCTATCTAGTTGTGGTACATATCCAAATTTAAAGATCAATGCAACTTAATTGTAAAATAGAAATACTTCATTAACCCTCAAAGTCCTAATGGGTATCTCCATGTTGGTATGTCACTAGGCACCATGGCCTCTGGAAGCAAGGATATGATGATAGACATTAAAACAATTCCCATATCATTTCAAAGTCAACTTTCACCTCCTCCTCATCAACTATCACTCAGAATCTATTCACAACATTGGGTACCCCACCCATTAGCCATTTGTGTATTGCTTGAGCCCAAGTATAGTCTTTTAATACAAAGATATCTTTCAATAATTGTAACATTTAGAGTGATGCATACATTCTTGTGTTCGAGAAGAGGATGAAACCAAGGTTTTGGGTATCGGTTTCCGTTTCGGTTTCGGGACTGGCCGAAACCGATACGTTTCGGCCGTTTCGGTTTTGGCCGAAAGAATTTTTTAAATTATTAATTGAGCGTTGACCAGAATTTGACTATACTTTGACTATACTTTGACTTCAAATTAAAAATACGATAAAATATTAGAAAAAATTTGAAAAAATTTGAAAAATTATGAATGAATTTATATTTAATTTTACAATAATTTCAAATAATATTTAAGCTAATTAAAATTAATTTTGATAGTTAGTCACTGATATTGTCTAGTTTTAATATATATTAGTGTATTAAAAAAACATATAAGAAATAATATGAATATGATTAAAATTTAAAAATTAACATAAGCAAATTTAACTTTTCATTAAAATGTATTTCACACATACATAATTTATAAAGTCTAAGATAATACAACTAATCATCGTAGTCATCATCGGTTGAGTTTGGAACATCTGAGTGTGGAATTACAAATTCAGTACCTGGATGATCCGGACGAGCATTTGTAGGCATACGAGCCAGAACAACTAGCTCAGCGCGATCTCGTGGCAATGGTTCTGGAGTATAACCATACATCGAAGGTCCAAAATGAAAATGATAACCATAATGATTGACAACACATAGTAAAAGTGGTCCAATAACCCATGAAAAATAAATATCACACTGTGCGAAGTGCTCAGGGAAAATTGCGGTAAGACGCTGATTGATAGCATGAAGTGAACCTTGTTGAGAGGGCAGATAAATTTGATCATTGACTCTTCCACGGTCTTGTAATGCCTGCTCAATTAAGGCTTGTCCAAGTAGATCATATGCCGAATGTGGAATAATTCTACGATAAAATATAAGTTTTTGACGAAGAATTGACATAATTATTCTTCCTGCTTGCAGTGTCACTTGGTCTGGAACTGTAATATAATCATCCGGATTTGCCATTATCTGTTTCAAAAATAATTATCTTATATGTAATTGAATATATATTCTAATACAAAATATGTAATTGAATACATAATTTAATCCGTACATTAATATTTTTTTTTAATATATTTTAATACGAAAATACATATAACTTAATACATAATTAAAATAATTTACTAATTTAATAATTTAATACGTAATTTACATAATTTAATAATTTACTATTTTGTCATACACTTAAATACAAAATACATTTTTAAATACATAATTTAAATAATTTATTAATTTAATATTTTACTATGTAACTTAAATAATTTAATAATTTAATAATTTAATACGTATTTTAAGCAGCAAATCTAACTTAATTTTGGATAATTTATCATATCACTGTTTCAATTAATTAGATACATAATGCGCATAATGCAAATTGAGCAAATCCATAAAAATAAATAATTTGATATTACTGTTTCAGTTCAATTCTCAAGTCTCAACATACATACTATATCTGATACATCAAGTAGAACAAACAAAAAAAAAATTATGATATATCAATTTATGATAACAGAAAATTTCATATTTCTGAAACTGAAACAGGAATAGTTGGGCGATTTACAGCAGAACACAAATGAAATCGTCTGCTCTTACAGACTTACATTAAGTATATATAAGCCTCAGGACCCAGCCGAAACCCGTGATTCACGGGCATTAATCAAAGTTAATCAACGTGATTCACGGCCAAATCACAGTTAATCAGCCAATACCAACCGACCAACCGACCAGCCGACCAGCACTTCCCCGTGATTCCCGGGGAAAAAAGCAAAAGCAGCACAGTAAACTGTGATTAACTTAATTAAACGTGATTAATTAAATAAAACTAACCAGTTAAACCCTAAACCGAACTGCGCTCACGGGGGCACCGATCATCGCCGCCCGACCTGCGGTGCTGAGCTCGCCGCCGGCGCAATCAGCTCGCCCTGCGCGCGCTGCGGTCGCCCTACGCGCGCGGAGCTCGCCGGCCGCACGCTGCGGTCTCCCCGCGCCCGCCGAGCTCGCCATGCACGCGCCGAGCACTCGCCGCCGACGGCCTGTGCTCCCTGCGGCCGGCCTGCGAGCCCTGCGGCTGCCCCGACCGCCCTGTGCCCACCCCGCGCGTGCTGAGCTCGCCGCCGGCGCACTCAACTCGCCCTGCGCACGCTGCGGTCGCCCCGCACACGCCGAGCTCGCCCCGCGCACGCTGCGGTCTCCCCGCGCACGCTGAGCTCGCCCCACGCGCGCTGCGCTCGCCATGCACGTGCCGAGCTCGCCATGCACGCGCCCTGCGCTCGCCGCCGACGGCCTACGCTCCCTGCAGAAACTACGCGCTCCCTGCGGCCGGCCCGCACGCCCTGCGGCTGCCCCGACCGCCCTGTGCCCGCCCCGCGCGGCCTGCCGGCCGTCCGAGCACGCCGTCCTCGCCCACAGTCACCCGCAGTGCCCGCCCTCGCCCGCCCTCGCCCACAGTCACCCGCAGCCGCCCTCGCCCGCAGTCGCCTGCAACCGCCCCGAGCTCGCCCGCCCTCGCCGGCCCTTGCCCTCGGTCGGCTGCGGTCGCTGATAGCCGCCCTCACCCTCACGCGCCCGCCCGCGCCTGCGGCCGCCAAGCCCTCTGCTGCGACGATGAAACCCTAAACCGAAATGATAAATACCGTTTCGGCGCGGGTTCGGCCGAAACCGAAACGTTTCAGTTTTGGCCGAAACTCGGAACCATGGATGAAACCTAAGATGTACATTGGCAACATACAAATAAAGTCTTCCTCCTTAGCACATATGTGCTTCCTCACCATATCTTTCGGTAATCTCAACATATTATTGCTATACTTATCTATGATTTTGGGCATCCACTAGTCCTCAAACAAATTTTTCTCAAGTTTGCTAACATTGAACTCCGCTTTTCACCCCTAATTGAACCAACAACATGTACACATCCTCTGGTCTAAACTTTCCAAGTACAAGTCACCCTACTCTTCTTTGTATGTGAGAAGTACATCATCAAATAAAGATTTGTTATTATCCATGTTAGGGACATTAATTAATTTAGCAAATGGTATTGTCTCCAATAGTATGTTGTAGGTCCTAAACATAATTCTTCAAATGATCCATCATAAAGTTCAGGTTCAAAAAGTAACACCTATAAGAGGCTAATATTTTTCCCTTCATCATTATAAATACACATTACTTTAAAAGTTAAAATACCGATAATGATATAAGCATATAATTAAGTATCAATAAAACTATATTTTATATATAATATATAGTCAACGTTGCTCTATAATGCATATAGGTTATCAGAAATATTCATAATTTAATCGTTATGCACAAATATCTTGCATTGTACAATGCAAAAAAACTATATTGTTAATAATAATTAAATAATACAACTACAAAATAAATAAGGGTCAATTGCATATAATTTCTTGAAATCTTAAAGAGTTACATTTTTTTTTTCAAAGTTAAAGAATTACATATTTCTTCTTAGGTTATTAAAGATATTATAAAAATCTCTTCAGGTATTTATTTACCATTAAATTGAAAAATATTTGGAGAATATTTTGTATGAAACTGTTTAGGATGAATTAAAAATATGAAAATGCCCTTATGATAATTTCATAAGGAATTTTTTGTAATTTTAATTTTGAAATTTTTACGTAGTACCCTATGATTTACTCTATTTATGAGCAATCCCTTGAGATTTCAATATTTATGTACAACCCTTTCTTTTATCCTTTGTAAATTTTCATTTAAGTCCTCAAAAAATTTTATTTTATTTCTTTATAAATTTTTTTACTAACATCTCATCCTCCTCACTATCTCCCAAATTTTTTATTTTTTAAAATTAAATCCTCTATAAAATTTTAAATTACAAGTTTAATATATATATACACACCCTTCATAAATTTTTATTTATAAATAAGTCTAAATTCTATTATTTTTCAAATAAAATTTTATGGAAAAAAGCTTGAAGGTTTTAAAATTTTATGGAGGATATATTTTTAGAAATAAACCCTCCAAAAAATTTTAAATTACAAGTTTAATATTTATATATATATAAATAAGACTCTCAAAAATTATTATTTATAAATAAGTCCAAATTTTATTATTTTTAAACATAATTTTACAAAAATGGTCTTGAAGGTTTTAAAACTTTACAAATAAGTCTTTAAAACTAATTTTATAGAAAATTTATAATTTTTAAAAAATTACAAATCAACTCCTAAAATAAAAATTTTGCTAAAATTGGTCCAAATTGATTCCAAATTGAGAATAATAAATTATCATTGTTATCATCCAAAAATAAAATAAACATTCATATATTCTTTTATCAATTTTTTGATCGAAATAATAAAAACAAACCTACACATATTTCTTCAAATTTTATCACAAAAATAACTATAATTAGTTTGAAGATAGTTATATAGTAAAATAAACAAACAAAGTTGTATCTTTGAACATAAAGATCTCTTATTGTGAATTGCAAATGTTGAAAAAATTAGAAAGATCAAATGCATTTATGGAGCCTTAATTGTTGCACCTTCTTATGCTTTCTGAAGGTCACCTATATCTCTGATAGATACTTGGTCCTGCAAACCTATGGATAAGCCCCCCTTTTTGGAAAGATTTTGTTGCCACTAGTATAAATGGATGGTTGATAATATGGAGGCATAAATTGAGATCCTCCAGCTCCACTCTTGATCATAATTAAAATATATATAAAACAAACTCAAAGAAGTTAAATACCTTATTTGTAATATAACTAAGAGATCAACATGTTTTAATAACCAAATACATCAAAAATATCAAAAATTGGCTAATAGTTAAGACAAGGTTAGGCATACCTAACACAAGTAAAATATGTAACAATATGATAAGATAATAGATCATACTTTAATAAAATACATAATAATATTATGAGCATAAATAAAAGATTAATATATTCTTACAGAATAATTTAAATTTAAGTGCAACATAAATGGACACTTAATCTAACAACCGAGCACACAGAATATATCAAGTTCAACCAACAATAAAGACAAGGTTAGGTATAACTTAATATAAATAAAATATGCAATAATATAATCAAATAATAGATCATACCATATATTTCTGTGGCCTTGGATGCTATGGAGTTGATCAATTAGTTCTTGAGATATTGTCGGAGATATTGTAGGGTGTTATGAATCTTGATTGGGATATTTGTGAATTGAATCAGAAATCACATTGCAGAATTTAATGTAAAAGTTTAAAATCAACATATAAGAGATTCAAAAACCCTTGAGTGAATTCTTGGATTGAGGTATGATATCAAGTGAAAATTGTCCAATGTTTATTGATTCTTGTGAGAGTTATTCCTAAGAAAGAGTAAAAGCATAATTAAGTATATCTATGTATAGAGAATGCTAGAGTTTGTTAAATAGACAAAACTGGTGGTACTTGAGGCACTCCTCTCTCTACCTCTCCCTCTTCGTCTACCTCTTCTTGTATTCTCTCTAGCTTTTAGTTTATTATCAACTTTATCAACTTATGCATAGCTACTTTCTCCTCCATTTTGATTATTGGATGTGTTCTTATGGTGTTTAGGCTTCTTACATCTCTGACAATAGTAAGCCTTTTTGCTTTTCACTTTATACTTTCCCTTGATCTGCTTTCTCTTTAGCTTACCTTGGAGCCTAAGGGTTTTAGGTGGCCCAACTATAAATCCTAAATCAACTGAAAACCACTCCTTCTTATCAGTTAGTGTGTTTATTATCATTTTGTATGCCTCATTGTACTTAAAATACATAAACCAAAGTAAAGATAGAGTTCATTCCTATCATACAAAATCCAAAACTTATTATTGAAGAAACATGATAAATGCTTATGTGGATGTCTTATAATAATCATGTACAAAATTGTCACATGGAGGATTACTCATGGTACAAATAACAATAACAGCATGTCCCCAAGGCAATCTTATCATTTGCCACCTCTTACATGTGCAAGTCTTTTGCCCTAAGTCCACCTCGCAATGCTCATATATGGATTGAACTTCTACCTGAGTATTTGAGCTTCTCATTACAATGTAACTATCTTTATCTTTACTTATATTTTTCACGTACCTCTAAGCTATTGGTACTATTTTTCCCTTCTAACTTGTAGCCAACCCTCGCCTAAGTCTCATCTAGTTTGCCCATTTGCGCCTTATGGAATCAACTAAGTCAACAGTTGGTCTAACTTTAATTCTCATCAAATTGAGACTATCTCCATTTTCCACTAAATCTCTCCCAGTATCTTGCTAACTCTTGTGAAGTACTCCTCAACTCCAACTAGCATACCTAAAGACATCACATAAAAAATAAGCTAAATTAGTAATAATAAAGATATATTCATATAAATGAGCATTGCATAATAGTAAGTTCTAACAATGCATATTTAAAACCACTCTCCAGGAACACTCTTGCATTATTTCATATAAGCCTTTCGAGATTTGCTCCTGGCCATGATTTCTAAAGTTCTTATACAAATACCTCACATAATTTTTTGTACTTTACACTAGGCATGTGCACAACAAATGCCTCCATTAATTTATTCTCCATGTCACTCATGAAAGTTAGCTTGCTATAGTCCATGTATAGTGCCTTATCTAGTAACTGAATAAACCAAGACTAAGTGTTTCCACTTTTATTCTCCATAATAAACAATATCAATAGGAAAGAGTTCTTTATTTCTATCAAGTGCCACTACATATAAGAGAGTTTGTGAATACTTACCCCTCAAATGACATCCATCCAATGCTAAGAAAGGTCCACAACCTATCTTGAATCCTTGTAGAGAGGGGCCAAAATACTACACATAACCTTTTAAATCTTCTCTCTTCATCCACCACATATACTACAATGGTTGATGGATCCCGTCCTTCGATCTCCACCTTTAATGAAAGCACATACTTGAAGTTTTCTTTTATGCTCCCAAAGATAACCTTATTAGTAGACTCAACACCCGAGCTTATTTTTAAAATTTTTGCTAACCTTAGCTAGGGATAGCCCTGACTTGTCTTTGATCTCGGATGTTATACGATGTGCAATCCAACCTTAGAAAACCATTGAATTGCCTACTTTGTTAACACCTAGTCATGTGTGGTCATTTGTCAATTTCTTCACCTGTAAAGTCTTCCTATTTGGCAACCGAGATGTATGCACATATCGTGGGCAATCCTTTACCCAACATCTAGTAGAAACTCTAGTTGGGCATTTCTTTTATTGTGAACTTCAAAGCTATTGACAATGTAGTCATTTCTTAAACAAATTCTAAATCTTTAACCGAGTTATATTTTCTTTCAACCTCAATCCTTTCAACACTTTTGTTGCTTGATATGTTATTGTTATAAGCCTCCATGTTGTCAACTTTTACCTCAAAGTTTTTATGTGAGGATGCCCTCGAATAATACCAATCCATTGAATAACAATCATTAGCATCATCTTCAAATAGATCTTTGTCTTTCACATATACTCTAGTTTCATTCTATACCTTCCATGTCTTCTTGTCTAATACATCTATATTTTCATTCTCCTCCCTTTTACACTATGCTTTTATCTCCTTGTCCTATTTTGGTTCCTAAATGCATCAGGGCCCATGTTCAAAGCCAATGTATCAGATCTTGCACCAATCATTTTCATGGTAGTGGTTGAACCATGCCTAGCTAGTATGGATATGTAATCTGCCTTTGTGCTTAGTGCAACATAGTTTTTTAGGCTAACACCTAGTCTAGAGTAAAAAAGACGAAGATTGGGCCCAAAAGGATTTGGGATATAGCTCTCTACATCTAGCCTAAATTCCTCCAATGATGCATTTCCTAACTTCACAGTGAACTTTTTTGGTCTCTCATACTTGTACTTGACTCATTTTGGTTCTTGAAATATATGTTCAAAATCCTTTATACTTGAAAATAATATATCGACAGACATTTTGTGACTTGTGAAATAAGAATAGAGTAACTTATAATTAACTTTGTAAAATAATGTCAATGTAATATATACAATATAATTATCACAAGGTCATATTTAGGATTAATCCTAATTACTTAACTTAATTAGAACATGATTTAACTTGATATAAACTTTAATTACTTGCTAAACTGACACAAAATTAAGAAAATCATACACCAGTGTAATGAATTACTCATGAAAAAAATCTACAATAAGAAATCTTAATTACTTAATTAAAATATGATTTAACTACACATAAATTGTAATTACTTGTTAAATTAAATATAAAATTAAAAAATTCATATACAGATATAATTACTTGTAGAAGCTCATTGGTTAACCCACAAATAATTAACTTAATCTTCAATATTATGATAAACCTTCAAAACAATTAACTTAATCAGAAGATCATCAAGTAACAAATAACGAACACTTTTCTTGAAACATGAGTATTATACATCTAACAAATATACTAAAATAATATCTTCAACACACAAGTAATACATAATAACTAAATCTCTTAAGTGTATACATGTAACTAAGTTAACAAACCAATCAAAAGATATATCTTTTCCCACTATCAATAGGCCCAGTCTTCATTATATCATTCAATATAACTAACTTTTAAACTAAAAAAAAAGGCTAACAATTCGGTCAATAAAATTATAAAAAATCAACTTTTACTTTTCAAACTATAAAAAGTAGCTTTGGAGCCTAGATACTCCTCACCTTCTAACTTTGGTTGTCGCAACCCCAAATCTTAAATCACAAATATGAATAGAAAAGAACTGTCACATATTGCAAACATGACAAATTATAATAAAAAATGATGTAATGAAACAAAAACAAGCAAGCTCACTCTAGCTATCCAATATAGTAGGCAAGCTTTTTTGCAAATAGTGCAAGTGTGCAAGTATTCTTAATTAGTTGGAATTCATGGGTGCAAAGCATAATGTAAGAGGAATATATTGATTAATTGCATCAATTAACATCATCAACATTGACATATGCATGTCAGAATTCCATCCATTAACATGTGAACACCATTTACACTTGCATGTGTATTTGTCTACAAATATATGCTTTCTAGATAAATGGACTGAATTATATTGTGCTATGAGCATTTTACTACATAATGCTCTTAGGTAAGCATCTATAAATCCTATGAAATGGGCATTCTCATTACAGGTCTTAACTGAATAAAAGGGATAATTTTACATCTATTTAAGAAAATTCACACAGATTCACATGCATACCAATATAGGCTTACCTTTTGTGGATTTACGTTAGCAACAACATACATGCCAAGTTTCCCAATGGGTATTCACGGGCTCCGACTAAGGGTTGAGCAATGACAGGCTCCAACAAGGACCCAAGCAGTGATGGGCTCTGACTAGGGGTTGAGTAGTGATAAGCTCCAATTAGGGGCTTAGCAGTCACGTCGGGTGATGGTGGAGGACAGGGTTGGACCAGCAAGAGGAAGAGCTTGGTCTGGGTAGTGCTGAGTGATGGTGAGGGTGGAGCATGACAACAAAGATAGAGACAAAGACATAGACGAAGACTGCTGGGGTTTGCGGAAGAGATGGGGAAAAGGTTTGTTCTATGCAACACCAGGTGATGATAAGGGTGGATGATGCAGCAGGAGGAAGGGGGAAAGGAAGAGATCACTGTCTTCACTTGATGCAGCAGGAGGAAGGCACGAGGAATAGAGAGAAGAGCACCGTCTTCTCACCACGATGGATCCACTTGATGCGGTGGGATAGGGCACAAGAGATAGGAAGAAGATCACTGTCTTCTTATAATGATAGATCCTCTTGATGTAGCTAGAGAGGACACGAAGGATAGGAAGAAGATCACTGTCTTCTCACCATGATAGATCCACTTGATGCGGTGGGAGAGAGCACGAGAGATAGGGAGAAGATCACTGTCTTCTCATAATGATAGATCCTTGAATCCACAAGAAAGATGGAAAGGGAACAAACCCAAAATAAGATAATATTATTGATAAAAAATCTTTTTTTTGTTACAATCTTAGGCTGTATATATAGCCTTCTAATAAACTTAGAGTCATACTTGATGTAGATTAAAAATAGGATTTAGACTCCACTAAGAGTTCTATATAACATATCTTAAATAAAAATATCTAAATCCTATTCCTTATTGGGATAGGACTGTTATTGACTTGGACTGATAAATAAACCCTAATTATGAATAATACAAAATCTAAATTATCCAAAATAGTAAATAAGAAACTTGTAGGAATCGATCTCAGCTTTCCATAGATAGTTATTTTCTGTATTTGGATGAATATCTTAAGATATATGTCTTTCAGACTGTAGCTGTATAAATCTTGACGGATCCTAATTGGAGTTAAAATTCAACTTGGATTGGATCTCTAATTTTACTATAAAAAAAAATGTAGTTGCCCTACATCAGACCCCTCCACTTGGTCAAAATTAAGATTTATTTATCAGTCTGAGTCAATAACAGTCCTAGCCCAATAAGGAATATGATTTATATCTTTATTTAAGATATATTAAGTAGAATTCTTAGTGGAGTCTAAGTCCTATTTTTAATATACACCAAGTAGGACTCTAAGTTTATTAGAGGACTATATATACAGCCTAAGGTTATAACAAAAAGAAAAGCTTTCCTATCAATAATATTCTTTTATTTTGGGTTTATTCTCTTTTCATCTTTCTTGTGGATTCAAGGATCTATCATGGTGAGAAGACAGTGATCTTTTTTTCCTATTCCTCGTGCCCCCTCTCCTGCTGCATCAAGTAGTATCAGAGCGATGTTGTTCCTGAGCTCAACTCCATTAATCATAGTTGGTGGTAATAACACCATGGACGGTGATATAGGAGATTATCAAATTCGAGATTTGAACAAACAAAGTTTTTTTGCTTCTATCACTAGGAAGTATGAAGCTTTAAAATAGATTAAAACTAAAAATCAAGTTCATCAATTGATTGTTGAAGAGGCTCACGGTCCGATGTCTTGGAGATCAACATACAAAGCTACTCAGGAAAACCAAAACCTTGGTTAGGTGAATATTCCATACTTTCATCGTTATGAGAATTTGTTTATTTGGATCGATAAAGTTGAAAAGTTCTTTAAGCTTATGGAGATTCTTGAAGAAAAGAAGGTGAAAATTGTTGAATGTAAGCTTGATGGTTATGCTTCATTTTGGTGAGAGCAAATTCAACTCCAAAGAACACCTGAAGGCAAACCAAAAATCCGTTCATGCTCGAAGATGCTTAAACTATTCAATATAAAGTTCTCAAAAGGGGATCATAATCAAGAAAGACAGATCTCTAATCCAAGAGATTCTGGAATTAAAATTAATGGAGACAACTATGAGGTATTAATTCCATATCTTAGTAACCTTCCTCTGGTATTGAATTATCAAGTCAAAAAAGAGGGTGTGGATTGTGTGGAAGATAAACAAACTAGTGAAGAATTTATTGTGGGCCCCAAAATTTTTTTCCGATGAGTTAGAAAATCACACAAAAGTGGCTTTGGATATTGCAAAAAATTTTCAAGAGACTATCTATGAGAATTCATATGAATTAGTTGACAATCTTGAAGGCTATAAGAAAGAATTTTCTACTTGTGAAAATATTGACTGTGCTACTCAAGATTATTTTTTAAAGTCATCAAAAGCCAACTCTCTTGAACAACTAGAGAAAATTTCTATAGGAGTTATCAATATGTAAGATTCAAAATTTACAATGGATATTTAGATTATTATCATAATTGTCAGTAAATTTGCGAAGAATACTTTCATTGCATGACAACAAATTATAAGTTGGTGTGTACAAAAAATTTATTTCAAATAGGTCGAAGGGAATCCAGCAAAAGTTTAAGTGGTTGTGCAGAAGGAAAATAGAAGATCAAAGTACTGAAGACATTATTCGAAGATATATTATTGGTTTACATCATCAAGTTCTATGTTGGAAAGTATTTGAGGAGAACATAACTGCAACAACAAAGAGTTCAAGTTTTGACTTGAGAATAAGTCTTTTTACAAGTGGAGGGGTCTGATGTAGGACAACTACATCCTTTTTATAGTAAAATTAGAGATCCATTCCAATTTGAATTCCAACTCCAATTAGGTTCCGTCAAGATTCATACAGCTACAGTCTAAAGGTCATATCTCCTAAGATATTGATCCAAATTAAGCAAATAACTATCTGTTGAAAAGTTGAGATTGATTCTTACAAGTCTCTTATTTATTATTTTGGATAATTTGAACTTTGTATTGGTCAAAATAATAAATAAGAGACTTGTAGGAATTAGTCTCAGCTTTCCAACAGATAGTTATTTGCTAGATTTGGATCAATATCTTAGGAGATATGGTCTTCAGACTGTAACTATACAAATCTTGACGGATCCTAATTGGAGTTGGAATTCAACTTAGAATGGATCTCTAATTTTACTGTAAAAAGGATATAGTTATCCTACATCAGACCCCTTCACTTATAAAAAGACTTGTCCTTAAGTCAAAACTTGAACTCTTTGTTGTTGCAGTTATGTTCTCCTTAAACACTTTTCAACATAGAACTTGATGAGGTAAAACAATAAGATTTTTTTGAATAATATCTTCAGTACTTTGATCTCTAATTTTTACAAGTGGAGGAGTCTGATGTAGAATAACTACATTCTTCTTATAGTAAAATTAGAGATCCAATCCAAGTTGAATTTCAACTCCAATTAGAATCCGTCAAGATTCGTACAGGTACAGTCTGAATGCCATATCTCTTAAGATATTCATCCAAATATAGAAAATAACTATTCATTGAAAAGCTGATATCGATTCCTACAAGTTTCTTATTTACTATTTTGGATAATTCGGATTTTGTATTATTCATAATTAGTGTTTATTTATCAGTCTGAGTTAATAACAGTCCTAGCTCAATAAAGAATAGGATTTAGATATTTTTATTTAAGATATGTTAAGTAGAAATCTTAGTGGAGTCTAAGTCCTATTTTTAGTCTACGTCAAGTAAGACTCTAAGTTTATTAAAAGGCCAACCCAAGATTGTAACAAAAAAAAAGATTTTTTATCAATAATATTCTCTTATTTTGAGTTTGTTCCCTTTCCATCTTCTTTGTGGATTCAAGGATCTATCATTATGAGAAGACGATGATCTTCTCCTTATCTCTTGTGCCCTCTCTCAGTGCATCAAGTGGATCTATCGTGGTGAGAAGACGGTGATCTTCTTCTGATCCCTTATGTCCTCTCCCACTACATCAAGAATATATAATTGTGATCTCTCGTGCCCTCTCCCGCTGCATCAAGAGAAGATGGTGATTTTCTCCCTATCTCTCATGCCCTCTCCTGCTGCATCAAGAGAAGACGGTGATCTTCTTTCTATCTCTCCTACCCTCTCCCACTGTATCAAGTGATATTAGAGTGATGTTGTTCTTGAGCTCAGCTCTATTGATCGTAATTGGCGGCAACAACTTCATGGACGGTGATATAGGAGATTATCAAATTTAAGATTTGATCAAACAAAGTTTTTTTAGCACAACTACATCCTTTTTACAATGAAATTAGAAATCAATTCCAAGTTGAATTTCAACTCTAATTAGGATCCGTCAAGATTTGTACAGCTACAGTTTGAAGGCCATATCTCCTAAGATATTGATCCAAATCAAGTAAATAACTATATGTTGGAAAGCTGAGATTGATTTCTACAAATCTCTTATTTATTATTTTAGATAATTCAGACTTTGTATTGTTCAAAATTAGAATTTATTTATCAGTCCGAGTCAATAACAATCCAAGCCCAATAAGGAATATAATTTATATATCTTTATTTAAGATATGTTAAGTAAAATTCTTAGTGGAGTCTAAGTCCTATTTTTAGTCTACACCAAGTAGGACTCTAAGTTTATTATTAGAGGACTATATATACAGTCAAAGGTTATAACAAAAAGAAAAGCTTTCCTATCAATAATATTCTTTTATTTTGGGTTTATTACCTTTTCATCTTCCTTGTGAATTCAAGCATCTATCATTGTGAGAAGACAGTGATCTTCTCCCTATCGTTGGTGCCCTCTCCTGCTGCATCAAGAGAAAATAGTGATCTTCTCCCTATCTCTCGTGCCCTCTCCCACTGCATCAAGTGGTATCAGAGCGGCATTGTTTCTGAGCTCAACTCCATTGATCATAGTTGGTTGCGACAACTCCATGGACGGTGATTTAGAAGATTATCAAATTCGAGATTTGATCAAACAAAGTTTTTTTGCTTCTATCATTAGGAAGTATAAAGCTTTGAAACAGATTGAAACTAAGAATCATGTTCATCAATTGATCATTGAAGAGGCTCGTGATCCAATGTCTTGGAGATCAACATACAAAGCTACTTGGGGAAACCAAAACCTTGATCAGGTGAATATTCCATACTTTCATGGTTATGAGAATTTGTTTTTTTGGATCGGTAAAGTTGAGAAATTTTTTAAGCTTATGGAGATTCCTGAAGAGAAGAATGTGAAAATTGTTGAATACAAGCTTGATGGTTATGCTATATCTTGGTAGGAGCAAATTCAACTCCAAAGAACACGTGAAGGCAAATCAAAAATATGCTCATGGCCGAAGATGTTTAAACTATTCAACATAAAGTTCTCAAAAGGGGATCAAAATTAAGAAAGATCTCTGATCCAAAGGCTTCTGAAATTGAAATTAATGGAGACAAACATGAGGTATTAATTTCACATGTTAGTAACTTTTATCTGGTATTGAATTATTAAGTCGAAGAAGAGCCTAAGGATCATGTGAAAGATAAACAAACTAGTGAAGAATTTATTAAGGGCCCCAAAAATTCTTTTTTTGATGAGTTAGAAGATCATACAAAAGTGGCTTTGGATATTACAAAAAATTTTTAAGAGACCATTTATGAGAATTCATATGAATCAGTTGACAATCTTGAAGCTTGCAAGAAAGAGTTTTCTACTTGTGATTGACTGTGGTACTCAAGATTATTCTTTGAAGTCATTAAAAGCCAATTCTCTTGAACAACTAGAGAAAATTTCTACAGGAGTTATCAATATGTAATATTAAAAGTTTGCAATGGCATATTCAGATTATTATCGTAATTGTCAGCAAACTTGCGAAGAATATTTTCATTGCATGACAATAAATCATAAGTTAGTGTGTACAAAAAATTTATTTCAAATAAGGTCGAAGGGAACCCTGCAAAAGTTTAGGTGGTTGTGCCGAAGGAAAATAGGATATCAAAGTACTGAAGACATTACTCGAAGTTATCTTATTGGTTTACATCATCAAGTTCTATATTGGAAAGTGTTTGAGGAGAACATAACTATAATCACAAAAAGTTCAAATTTTGACTTGAGGACAAGTCTTTTTACAACTTGAATTAGAGATCTATCAAGATTCTATAGCTACAGTAAAATTAGAGATCCATTTCAACTTGAATTCCAAATCCAATTAGGATCCGTCAAGATTCGTATAGCTACAGTTTAAAGGCCATATCTCCTAAGATATTAACCCAAATCAAGCAAATAACTATCCGTTGGAAAGCTGAAATTGATTCCTACAAGTCTCTTATTTATTATTTTGGATAATTTGAATTTGTATTGGTCAAAATTAGGATTTATTTATTAGTCAGAGTCAATAACATTCCTAGTCCAATAAGGAATATAATTTATATATATTTATTTAAGATATATTAAGTAAAATTCTTAGTAGAGTCTAAGTCCTATTTTTAGTCTACACCATTTAGAACTCTAAGTTTATTAGAGAGCTATATATACAGCCCAAGGTTGTAACAAAATTATTCCCTTTTTATCTTCCTTATGGATTCAAGGATCTATCATTGTGAGAAGACAGTGATCTTCTCCCTATCTCTTATGCCCTCTCCTGCCGCATCAAGTGGATCTATCATGGTGAAAAGACGGTAATCTTCTTCCTATCCCTTGTGTCCTCTCCTGCTACATCAAGAGGATCTATCAGTGTGAGAAGACGACGCTCTCTTCCTACCTCTCGTGCCCCCTCTCCCGCTGCATCAAGAACGAGAGAGGGCATGAGAGATAGGAAGAAGAGTACTGTCTTCTCACCATGATAGATTCACTTGATGCAGTGGGAGAGAAGGCACGAGGGGTAGGAAGAAGATCACCATCTTCTTCTTGATGCAGCGAGGGAGGGCACAAGAGATAGGTAGAAGAAGACCGTCTTCTTACCACGATAGATCCACTTGATGCAGCGGGAGAGGAGGCACGAGGGGTAGGAAGAAGATCACTGTTTTCTTCTTGATGTAGAGAGGGAAGGCACGAGAGATAGGGAGAAGAAGACCGTCTTCTTACCACGATAAATCCTTGAATCCATAAAGAAGATAGAAAGAGAACAAACCCAAAATAAAAGAATATTATTGATAGAAAAGCCTTTTTTTGTTACAATCTTGGGCTGTATATATAACATTTTAATAAACTTAGAGTCATACTTGATGTAGACTAAAAATAGGACTTAGAGACTCCACTAAGGGTTCTACTTAACATATTTTAAATAAAAATATCTAAATCCTATTTTTTATTGCGTTAGGACTGTTATTGACTAGGACTGATAAATAAACCCTAATTATGAACAATATAAAATCCGAATTATCCAAAATAGCAAATAAGAAACTTGTAGAAATCGATCTCAGCTTTCCAATAGATAGTTATTTTCTGTATTTGGATGAATATGTTAAGAGAGATATGGCCTTTAGACTATAGTTGTACGAATCTTGACGGATCCTAATTAGAGTTGAAATTTAACTTGGATTGGATCTCTAATTTTACTCTAAAAAGAATGTAGTTGTCTTATATCAGACCCCTCCACTTGTAAAAAGACTTGTCCTCAAGTCAAAACTTGAACTCTTTGTTATTACAGTTATGTTCTTTTTAAACACTTTCCAACATAGAACTTGATGATGTAAACCAATAAGATTTTTTCGAGTAACATCTTCAGTACTTTGATCTCCTATTTTTCTTCGGCACAACTGCTTGAACTTTTGTAGGATTCCCTTTGATCTTATTTGAAATAAATTTTTTTTACACACCAACTTATGATTTATTGTCATGTAAGAAAAGTATTCTTCGCAAGTTTGCTGACAATTGCGATAATAATCTGAATATGCCATTGCAAATTTTGAATCTTGTATAGTGATAACTCTTATAGAAATTTTCTCTAGTTGTTCAAGAGAGTTGGCTTTTGATGACTTCAAAGAATAATCTTGAGTAGCACAGTTAATATTTTTATAAGTAGAAAACTCTTTCTTGCAACCTTCAAGATTGTCAACTGATTCATATGAATTCTCATAGATAGTCTCCTAAAAATTTTCTATAACATCCAAAGCTACTTTTATATGATCTTCTAACTCATCAAAGAAACTAGTTTGTTTATCTTCCACACAATCTACAGGCTCTTCTTTGACTTGATAATTTAATACTAGAGGAAAGTTACTAAGATGTGGAATTAATACCTTATGGTTGTTTTCATTGATTTCAATTCCAGAAGCCTTTGGATGAGAGATCTATTTTACCTAATTTTAATACCCTTTTGAGAACTTTATGTTGAATAGTTTAAGTATCTTCGGTCATGAGCAGATTTTTGGTTTGCCTTCACGTGTTCTTTGGACTTGAATTTGCTCCCAGCAAGATATCATCAAGCTTGTATTCAACAATTTTCACCTTCTTCTCTTCATAAATCTCCATAAACTTAAAGAATTTCTTAAATTTATTGATCCAAATAAATAAATTATCATAGCCATGAAAGTATGAAATATTTATCTCACTAAGGTTTTGGTTTTCCTGAATAGCTTCATCTGTTGATCTCCAAGACATCAGACTGCGAGCCTCTTTGATGATCAATTGATGAGCTTGGTTCTTAGTTTCAATCTGTTTCAAAGCTTTATATTTTCTAGTGATAGAACAAGAAAATTTTGTTTTAATCGAATCTTGAATTTGATAATCTCCTAAATCATCGTCCATGGAGTTGTCGCCACCAACTACAATCAATGGAGTTGAGCTCTAGAACAACGTCGCTCTAATACCACTTGATGCAGCAGGGAGGGCATGAGAGATAGGAAGAAGATCACCGTCTTCTCACCATAATAGATTCACTTGATGCAATGGGAGAGGAGGCATGAGGGGTAGAAAGAGAGCACCATCTTCTCACAATGATAGATCCTCTTGATGTAGCAGAAGAGGACACGAGGGATAGGAAGAAGATCACCGTCTTCTCACCACGATAGATCCACTTGATGCAGCGGGAGAGGGCACGAGAGATAGGGAGAAGATCACCGTCTTCTCACAATGATAGATCCTTGAATCCAAAAGGAAGATGGAAAGAGAACAAACCTAAAATAAGATAATATTATTGATAAAAAAGCCTTTTTTTTGTTATAATCTTGGACTGTATATATAGTCTTCTAATAAATTTAGAGTCTTATTTGATGTAGACTAAAAATAAGACTTAGACTCTACTAAGAGTTCTACTTAATATATCTTAAATAAAAATATCTAAATCCTATTTCTTATTGGGCTATGACTGTTATTGACTCAGACTAATAAATAAACCCTAATTATGAACAATACAAAATTCGAATTATCCAAAATAGTAAATAAGAAATTTGTAGAAATCGATCTCAGCTTTCCAATGGATAGTTATTTTTTGTATTTGAATGAATATCTTAAGAGATATGGCCTTAATATTATACTTGTACGAATCTTGACGGATTCTAATTGGAGTTGAAATTCAACTTGGATTGGATCTCTAATTTTATGATAAAAAGAATATAGTTGTCCTACATCAGATAGGAAGAAGAGCACAGTCTTAATGTAGGAGGGGTTTATCGTGGTGAGAAGACAGTCTTCTTCTCCCTATCTCTCGTGCCCTCCTGCTACATAAAGAAGAAGATGGTGATCTTCTTCCTACCCCTCATGCCTCCTCTCCCACTGCATCAAGTGAATCTATTGAGGTGAGAATACGGTGATTTTCTTCCTATCTCTCGTGCCCTCTCCCGCTGCATCATGTGGTATCAGAGCGATAATGTTCCTGAGCTCAACTCCATTGATTGTAGTTGGTGATGTGAATATTCCATACTTTCATGGCTATGAGAATTTATTTATTTGGATTGATAAAGTTGAAAAATTCTTTAAGTTTATGGAGATTCCTGAAGAGAAAAAGGTAAAAATTATTGAATACAAGCTTTATGGTTATGCTTCATCTTGGTGGGAGCAAATTCAAGTCCAAAGAACATGTGAAGGCAAACCAAACATCTGCTCAATGTCGAAGATTCTTAAACTATTCAACATAAAGTTCTCAAAAGGGGATCAAAATCAGGTAAAAAGATCTCTCATCCAAAGGCTTCTGAAATTGAAATCAATGGAGACAACCATAAGGTATTAATTCCACATCTTAGTAACTTTCCTCTAGTATTAAATTATCAAGTCAAAGAAGAGGCTGTGGATCGTATGGAAGACAAACAAACTAGTGGAGAATTTATTAAGGGCCCCAAAGATTCTTTCTTTGATGAGTTAGAATATCATACAAAAGTAGCTTTGGATGTTACAGAAAATTTTCAAGAGACTATTTATGAGAATTCATATGAATTAGTTGACAATCTTGAAGGCTGCAAGAAAGAGTTTTCTACTTGTGAAAATATTGACTATGCTACTCTAGATTATTCTTTGAAATCATCAAAAGCCAAGTTTCTTGAACAACTAGAGAAAATTTCTACAGGAGTTATTACTATGCAAGATTCAAAATTTGCAATGGTATGTTCAGATTATTATCGCAATTGTCAGCAAACTTGCAAAGAATATTTTCCATGCATGACAACAAATCATAAGTTGGTGTGTATAAAATTTTATTTTCAAATAAGATTGAAGGAAATCTTGCAAAAGTTAAGTGGTTGTACCAAGGAAAATAGGAGATCAAAGTACTGAAGACGGTACTCGAAGAAATCTTATTGGTTTATATCATCAAGTTCTATGTTGGAAAGTGTTTGAGGAGAACATAACTGCAACAACAAAGAGTTCAAGTTTTGACTTGAGGACAAGTCTTTTACAAGTGGAGGGGTCTATTGTAGGACAACTACATTCTTTTTACAATAAAATTAGAGATCTAATATAAGTTGAATTTCAACTCTAATTAGGATCCATCAAAATTCATGCAGCTACAGTCTGAAGGCCATATCTCTTAAGATATTCATCCAAATACAACAAATAACTATCCGTTGAAAAGCTGAGATCGATTTCTACAAGTTTCTTATTTACTACTTTAGATAATTTAGATTTTGTATTATTCATAATTAGAGTTTATTTATTAGTCCGAGTTAATAATAGTCCTAACCTAATAAGGAATAGAATTTAGATATTTTTATTTAAGATATGTTAAGTAAAACTCTTAGTTGACTCTAAGTCCTAATTTTAGTCTACATCAAGTAGAACTCTAAGTTTATTAGAATGCTATATATATAACCCAAGATTGTAATTAAAAAAAGGCTTTTCTATCAATAATATTATCTTATTTTAAGTTTGTTTCCTTTCTATCTTCTTTATGGATTCAAGGATCTATCGTGGTGAGAAGATGATCTTCTTCTCCCTATCTCTCATGCCTTCCCTCTCTACATCAAGAAGAAGATGGTGATTTTCTTCCTACCCCTCGTGCCTTCTCTCCCGTTGCATCAAGTGGATCTATCGTGATGAGAAGACGGTCTTCTTCTCCCTATCTCTCGTGCCCTCCCTCGCTACATCAAGAAGAAAATGGTGATCTTTTTCCTACCCCTCGTGCCTCCTCTCCCACTACATCAAGTGAATCTATCATGGTGAGAAGACGGTGCTCTTCTTCCTATCTATTGTACCCTCTCCCGTTGCATCTTGATGCAACAGGAGAGGGGGCATGAGAGATAGGAAAAGAAGATCATCATCTTCTCAACACAATAGATCCTTGAATCCACAAGAAAGATGAAAAGAGAATAAACCCAAAATAAAATAATATTATTAATAGGAAAGCTCTTCTTTTTGTTACAACCTTGGGCTATATATATAGTCTTCTAATAAAGTTAGAGTCCTACTTAGTTTAGACTAAAAATAGAACTTAGACTCCACTAATAATTCTACTTAACATATCTTAAATAAAGATATATAAATCATATTCCTTATTGGGTTAGGACTGTTATTGACTCGGACTGATAAATAAATCCTAACTTTGACCAACACAAAGTCTAAATTATCCAAAATAATAAATAAGAGACTTGTAGGAATCAATCTTAGCTTTCCAACAGATAGTTATTTGCTGGATTTGGATTAATATCTTAAGAGATATGGCATTTAGACTATACCTGTATGAATCTTGACGGATCCTAATTGGAGTTGGAATTCAAGTTGGAATGGATCTCTAATTTTACTGTAAAACGGATGTAGTTTTCCTACATTAGACCCCTCCACTTGTAAAAAGACTTGTTCTCAAGTCAAAACTTGAACTCTTTGTTGTTGCAGTTATGTTCTCCTCAAACACTTTCCAACATAGAACTTGATGATGTAAACCAATAAGATATCTTCGAGTAATGTCTTTAGTACTTTGATCTCCTATTTTTCTTCGGCACAATCACTTGAACTTTTGTAGGATTCCCTTCGACCTTATTTGAAATAAATTTTTTGTACACACCAACTTATGATTTGTTGTCATGTAATGAAACTATTCTTTGCAAGTTTACTGATAATTACGATAATAATCTGAATATGCTATTGCAAATTTTGAATCTTGCATATCGATAACTCCTATAGAAATTTTCTCTAGTTGTTCAAGAGAGTTGGCTTTTGATGACTTCAAAGAATAATCTTGAGTAGCACAGTCAATATTTTCATAAGTAGAAAACTCTTTCTTGTAGCTTTCAAGATTATCAACTAATTCATATGAATTCTCATAGATGGTCTCTTGAAAATTTTCTGTAATATCCAAAGCCACTTTTGTATGATCTTCTAACTCATCGAAAAAAGAATTTTTGGTGCCCTCAATAAATTCTTCACTAGTTTGTTTATCTTCCATACGATCGACAACCTCTTTTTTGACTTGATAATTCAATACCAGAGAAAATTACTAAGATATGGAATTAATAACTCATGGTTGTCTCCATTAATTTCAATTCTAGGAGCCCTTGGATCGGAGATCTGTCTTTCTTGATTTTGATCCCCTTTTGAGTACTTTGTGTTGAATAGTTTAAGCATTTTCGGCCATGAGCGGATTTTTGGTTTACCCTCACGTGTTCTTTGAAGTTGAATTTACTCCCACCAAGATGAAGCATAATCATCAAGCTTGTATTCAACAAATTTCACCTTCTTCTCTTCAGAAATCTCCATAAGCTTAAAGAATTTCTCAACTTTATTAATCCAAATAAAAAATTCTCATAACCATGAAAGTATGAAATATTCACCTGACCAAGGTTTTAGTTTTTTTGAGTAGTTTTATATATTGATCTCCAAGACATCGGACCGCGAGCCTCTTCAACGATCAATTGATGAACTTGATTCTTAGTTTCAATCTGTTTCAAACTTTCATATTTCCTAGTGATAGAAGCAAAAAAAACTTTGTTTGATCAAATCTTGAATTTGATAATCTCCTATATCATTGTCCATGGAGTTATTGCCACCAATTACGATCAATGGAGTTGAGCTCAAGAACAACATCGCTCTGATACCACTTGATGCAGCAGGAGAGGGCACGAGAGATAAAAAGAAGATCATTGTCTTCTCTTGATGCAGCAGGAGAGGGCACGAGAGATAAAAAGAAGATCACCGTCTTCTCACAATGATAGATCCTTGAATCCACCTTCGAGGGTGTCCTCAGCGTCAAGGAACATGTACTAGGGTGTATGTGTGACTCGTTTAGATCATGAGCTCGAAGAAAGAAATGAGAAAATTTTTTCAGTATTAATGATCAGTACCAACGAATAGAATGGATAGATTGGAAGAAGGCCATTTACTAGCTAAAAATGAGGATCTATCATATACCTATATGGTATATAGAATTTTTGGTTTCCATTAGTGCAAATGGATTTAATTTGAGATGAGAAGCAATTCTCCATTGGTAGCAAATGGTTATCCATTAAGCGGAGGAAATACTATTAAGATAAGAAAATCAATTATGCTCTTAAGATGGAAAGGGAATAAACCAAAAATAAGATAATATTATTGATAGGAAAGTTTCTTTCCTCTTGTTACAACCTTTGGTTGTATATATAGCTCTCTAATAAACTTGGAGTCCTAATTAGTATAGACTAAAAATAAGACTTAAATTCTACTAAAAATTCTACTTAACATATTTTAGATAAAAATATATAAATCCTATTTCTTATTGGCCTAGGACTATTATTGACTCAGATTGATAAATAAACCTGGATGTTGATTAATACAAAGTCCGAATTATCCGAAATAGTAAATAAGAGACTTGTAGGAATTGATCTCTACTTTTCAACGGATAGTTATTTGGTAGATTTGGATCAATATCTTAGGAGATATGACATTCGGACTGTAACTGTATGAATCTTGACGGATCCTAATTGGAGTTGGAATTCAACTTGGATTGGATCTCTAATTTTACTGTGAAAAAGGATGTAGTTGTCCGACATCAGTAGAGCAGGACAACAGAGACGAAGATAGATGAGATCTAGGGTTTGTTGCATTGAGCCCATATCGGATTCGTATTGGACCTATATCGGTTCTGATTGATGATAGATAAAATTGTAATTTTAAACTTGGGTTAAAATTTAACCCAGGTTAAATTCTTAATTTGATGGAATTTTTTTTTACAATAACAGTAAACTTTTGAGAAAAAAAATGTTATTCTTTAACTTCAAATGAGAAATATGTATTTCTTTAAAATTTAATTATATACAATTGACCTAATAAATAAATACAAATTTTTTCAATACAAATAAAAATAAATTATAACATCTAGAAAGTCAATAAGAAAAGACCCTATAATGGCAACCAAAATTGGTATTTTTTCACACGAATATATCTAAATCCTAAAATCAAACATGAATCATTCAAATTTAAAACATAGTCACAATATTTTTTTTTCTTTAATTCACCTAAATTGCAACCCATCAAACAAAAAAAAAAATAATAATAAAAAGAATACATCCTGGCTCGATTTTTGGGGAGACTGTTAATGGGCCGGATATATGGGCTTGTAAACTAAAGGACAACAACACTGCAGTTGAGCGCTGAAGCGTCTGGGTTGGGAAGAGAAAAGGATGAACGGGAGAGATTGAGAGCGATTAAAAAATGTCGCCAAAATTTCCGATAATTTTGAAAGCAGAAAAGAGAGGGGTAGAATTGTAAATTTGGTGAACTCGAAATCTCGTTTGAAATGACAGGGGGGTTTCCAAAATGTTGTGATGAGAGGTTGAATGGGAATTAAACTCTTCACAGATATTTAGAAAATCGTACAATTGACGGGGATTGTTAAGAATTTTTCTTTTGTTATTTACCAAACCTTTTTATAATTGGCTGTATCCTCCCCGACGAAAATACATCTTCTTTTTCTTGCCATTCAGCTTCGTCTCCTTCTCTTCTTCGCTTCCTGTTTTTCTGCAGCCGCAGCGGAATCTGGTCGGCTCGGGATTCTGGCGATGGATAACGGTACCTGGAGGCCGGCGGCGCAGGGAGACCCTACACCCGGCGATGCTACGTCGGCTGACTGGCGCTCTCAGTTCCAGCCAGAGTCTCGGCAGCGGATCGTCAACAAGATGTGAGTCTAGGGTTTGTCTAATCTCGGACGGGTTTTGCACTCTCTGAGGGTTTTCTTTCGAGTATTTGGGGCTGATCCGGTGGAAATCGATTATGATTGGTGGAAGAAAGGAACTTCCTTTTTTAGGATTGAGATGAGATGGTTTTTTTTTGGTGGCTTTTGACCTTTGCTTCCCGACTAAATTTTGTAGTTTAATTACTGTTCTTGTTTTTAGGAGAGCATCTTTTGGTAGAAGTAGGTTATAGTTGGGAGAAACATGTTGAAAGTTTTTGGTACTTATGTTCGTTCACCGGCATCATGTTCTGCACTTTTTCTTGCATGATACATGCTCTATATACTGTTTATATGTAATTCCTCTGACCTCCAAATCTAGGCTTTTTTATGATGGTTTCTGCCTGTTACATGGGTTCTTCATGGTATAGTTGTTATTTATTTTGTTGTTGTACTTTTTGTATAGAATGGAGACTTTAAAGAGGCATTTGCCGATTCCTGAGGGATTAAGTGAACTCAAGAAAATTGCGGTGCGGTTTGAGGAGAAAATTTATACTGCTGCAACAAGTCAGGTGTGATTTTTTTTCCTTGCTTTCCAGCTTAGCTGCTATTGTTTGCGCCTCAATGTGTGGAATAGATCTGCAGTTTGGATTTATATGATCAGCTAGAGAGAATATGCAATCGTGTTCTTGGTTGCTAAAAGAAAACTTGTCTGAATAAACCACAAGAGTTAGAATTCACGGAATGCATTGGCTACAGGTTTACCTGATGGAGAATCCATACTCTTACCTGTCCAATGCAAGAAAAATTTGCAAAAGACTTTGACCTCCTGATAAAATTGAAGGAATATGGACTTGTCACAGCAGGTTCTGGCCTTTTCTTTTTTTTATTCGTCATTAGTTTATCAACAGAGGATACTTAAGCCAATCCCTCTATTGTGCTAAATTTAATGGTTTATTTTTTAAAATGGGTGTGTTGCTCTAGCCCTAGTGCATTTTAAATATGTACACAGCAGTTTCTAATGCATTGTAGGCTTGTAAAATAATTTGCTTAGAATTGCCACTTGTGTGCTCAAAATAGTTGAACTAGTCACCACCTGTCCTGCAAACCATCCAGTGAATATAGTGAAATCTGTGGACATGATTGGTAATTGTTGAACTTGCTAAGTTCCACTAGTTTGCTGAGTTTTGTCTAACCAAAACCAATTGTGTACAACTTCCTATCATGCATCTGAGAATCGAATGCTGGTAAACTGCCTGCATCTTTTGTTATGCAAGATAATTGCAGCTTAGAATAATGTGCTCTTGCGTTCGCTTCCCTCATTCCCTTTCACTTTTCACCGGGTAAAGGAGAAAGCCATGTTGGTTCTTCAACTCTTCCATTGACTGATAAAAGTTGATATTCACCCTTCATACAATCGGGTTCTATCTGTTCTCTGCTCTTATTATTGGACATAAAGTTCCATTGCAAAATAAGCTTTCTGAATCTTTTTTTTTTCAGCCTGATTATCTGCGGAAGATCTCTATGAAAATGCTTTCAATGGAGACAAAAACTTCAAACACTGCAGCAATTAATACTTCAGCAAATCCTACTATTGGAAGTCACAGCACTGCTGACTCAGGTAGCATTATTATGCAATTAGCTCTACATTAGTTAAATATATAAAAAATTTCCTTCTTGTATCATTCTATACGATAGCGCTTTCGCGTAACATAAGGATTCATCGGAGGCTATGGTCATTGTTTATTTTTTCTTTTATGTTGATTTAGCTTATTCTAAAGTATGTGTTGATCGACAATCATCATTTAAGCGTATTCACCTTCTATCATTTGTGCAAGTGGCTTGTCACAGCAGCATTTAACCATTTACTAGATCAATTTATTTTTTGTACAATTACGCCGAGTTATAAGTTGTAGAAAAAAAATTGTTTTGTATGTTGATATATGCATTTTTGGAAGCATTAAATGCTATCAACATAAAATGAGAGTGTTTTGCTTGTTGACAGAACACAGATACTTGTTTCTGATTTTGTCAATTCAAAACTTGAGAATTATATACCTGTTTCTGATTTTGTCAATTCAAAACTTGAGAATTATATCTTTCCCTTTTCAATTATGATCTTCCTTTGTGCAGTTTTTGTGTATTGACAACATTAGCAAATCTTTGTTGGGTGATTTTGCAAATTTGTACCTGAAACAATCTACTGAAACCTGTTTATGGTAGCAGAAATGTCATGGGGCAAGAATAGTCTTTGTAACCTCAATCCTTATTATTATTTTCTCTTTTTGCCTGGTTTGACCAACAAATGAAAAATCTGGAGCTGTTTTATCATTAGGATCCTTTACAGGGAACTTTTGGCATAATTCTGGTTCATCATTGTCTTCATGGTGATCTGCATTCTATGCTTTTACTTTATACCCTGCAAATGGCTTTCTTGGGCTATTCTAAATATCCTGTTAAATAACGCACACCTTTTCTGTTATTTCTTGAATAGCATCAGTTGGAATGCAGCCATCGGTTGGTAACCAAGGGCAAACATTGGCTGCTCATATGGTGAATCAGCCTTCTGTACGGCACTCCCTTTTGCAACAGAACCTGCCAAATAACAACTCATCTACTTCCATACAAAATTCTGCTAGTCTGCCGCAATCACTTTCATCCATGTCCGGAATTTCTCAGTCTGCTACACCAAATGTTGGCCAGAATTCTAACTTGCAGAACATATCTGCAATATCACAGAACTCCATTAACAATACTGCAGGGCAGGCTGCTGCATCAAATATCTATGCTAACGCACCAAGGCAGATGCAAAGTAGACAACAACCACAAGTTATGATGTCCCAGCAACACCAACAGCAGTCCCAGAATTCACTTATTTATCAGCAACATCTCCAGCAACAAATTTTAAAGCAGAAAATAAGTCATCCTGGTCTCCTCCAACCTCGCATGCAACAGCAACAGCAACAGCAACAACAACAGCAACAACAATCCCTTTTGCAGCCAAACCAACTGCAATCTTCTCAGCAGACCATGATGCAAATGTCATCCAGTATTTCAGCAGGTCAACCTAACATTCAGCAAACACAGCCTTCAGTAATGCAGACTGCACAACAATCTGGCCTTCAACAGAACCAGCAGAATTCAATTCAACAGCCTGTGTCTTCTTTGCTCCAACCACACCCTCAGTCTGTTGTACGGCAACAGCAAGCACAACCTACTCTTCACCAACAACCGATACCACTTCAACAACAGGCATCTTCTGTATCTCAACAATCTGTCTTATCATCACAGCAGCAGCAGCAATTAATTGGTCAGCAATCAAATTTATCAAATATGCAACAAAATCAGTTGCTTGCTCAGCAAAATAGTGTCCAAGACTTGCAACAGCAGCAGCAGCGATTGCCAGGCCAGCAGAACAATCTTTTGAGCATGCAGCAGCCACAGCAGATGTTGAATCAGCAGTCCATGTCTTTGCATCATCATCAGCAGCAGTTATCAGGACTGCAGCAGCAGCAACAACAGCAGCAGCAGCAATTACTTGGATCCCAGCCTACCATCTCAAACTTGCAACCTCATCAACGTTCTATACAAATTCTGCAACAAAACAAGGCAGCAGTGCAACAAGCTCAGCAGCCATCTTTGACAATGTTGCAATCACAAAGTCAACAGTCCCAACAGCAGCTTATGCCTCAAAATCAGTCCCAAACTGGACAGATGCAGCAACAAATGGGATTGCAACAGACTAGTGCATTGCAAATAGAGATGCAGCACAGGCTTCAAGCATCTGGTGCCTTGCTTCAGTCTCAGAATGTAATTGAGCAACAGAAGCAATACATTCAATTACAAAGAAGCGCTCCTGAGGTCCCCTCAAGCAGTAAGCAGTCTCCATGCCTCTATTTTCTCCATTCCTTTGAATGGTGCAATGTTTTTTCTTTTATTTCGAGGTACCGAAAATGACTTGTTTTCTTATTTTATCACTCATTTAAAACTTTTGTCTGAATTCATATTTTAGTTTCCCTTAAGGATAATAACAACTCGTCCATAGGAAACTATTATTTCCTTGCTGTTCTCTAGTGTGGTCTTTTGTTTTGGGCATGCTTTAAATGCCATCATACAAGGGTTACATGTTTCTAACATTTAATTTTTGACTTCCTATATTGTTGAGAATGTTCTGCTATAACTGATTATTATTTCTGTACTCTGTTCTTTAACTTCTCATTTTGATAAGCTTTGGTCAGACTTAAAGATTACAGTTGAGGTGTTCACTTAGTAATCTTTTTTTGATGCCTTGATCCTCAATTTTGAACCTTTCACTACCATTCTGTCTTCACAAATTTGTCATATTATGTTCTAATATTTTTTTCATGCTGTCAAGTTCCTTTTGAGTTCCATTAAATAAATCTGGATAGATTTCAGGTTGTCATTTGTTGGCTAAATGTTTCCTGTTTCCTGATATGTCCATTATTTCTCAAGAAGAAGGTTATTACGTCTGTTATCAGAAGAAAGGATCCTCAATGACTAACAATATGCTCCCAAAACATGATTTATTTCTGCTGGATAGAAGGAACTGTTTTTTCTTCACATATAAAAGAATGCCGTTGTCATGTGTTCCATTGATTCATTCTTTTTTTTTGCTGAATTCCATATCTATAACATGTCTTCCACTTTAATTTACTTGTTAGTTGAAGAAATATAGGTGCCTTGGAACTAGTCTGTATCTTTATTGTTTTTAGAAATGCTGGCATCACCCCTCCAAAGGTCATGTTTTGAGTGATAAACGACAGGTGGGTTAGAAAGGATTTGCCTGAGTTTCATGCTTATATTATTGCAAGAAAATATTTTTGCTGATTGACCTTTGAAACACTTTGGCTGACCACTGACTTTGGAAATCAGTTTAATGCTCATGGTGATTTCTTATGATATTCTTTATTTTTTATTCCTAGTCATCTTCTGTTCTTGGAGTCTTATGGAAATATTTCGTGTTATGTAATAATTGGTTTGACCTCATGACCTATATTCTTGAAATAATCCTGTCATTTAACTTATGAGCTAAATTCCTATATTTGCAAGTCGTATGGGGAAAGATAATTATCTGATCATTGTGTTGCTGCTTGAATTATTTTCCCTGGTTCATGTCATGTGCCTTTAATTAGTTTCTTCTATGTTTCAGCATCCTTGGATCCTACTTCACAGACAGGTAATGCAGGTGTAGTTGATTGGCAAGAAGAGATCTATCAAAAGGTGAAATGTCGTGTCTTAGTGCTTTGGATAAGCGATACTTTCTCATAGTTTTTTTTTTATGCTATTTTAAGGTTTAATCTACAAATTGAATGTTAAATCCTTTAAAATGGGTCTGATAAATTTTTGAAAAGTAATCAATTTTCTTCAAACCATTCAACTCAGATATATTGTCTAACCTTGTTGTAGTTTTGATGAATTATTCATGATCATATCATAATGTTTATCTTTGCTTGCTAAGAAAAGGGTATCTCCTCTGTGTCTGATCACATATTTCTCTTTGATTTTTTTCCCACAGGCCTGGATTTTATCTGTCTTGCTGTATCTTCTAGTGTTGGTTCAAGACTGAAATAATGCACCATGCATAAGTACTGTGAATTTTAAAAATACTCCTTACCAAATTTGTATGAAATGGATGATCACTGAGCAAGACCATCCTCTTCAACACAAATGACATTTTGAAAGCACTGACAGGACACTTCAAGCTATGAAATCAAACTAACATGTCTTTGGTCTCTTAGGATGTGTCATGGATACACAGGTGGCAAGGGGAACTCAATAGCACTTGTTGTTTGTGGTTCCATATTTGGTTCTTAAAATATTGCAATTTGTGTACGAGATATAGAAAGTTTATGTTTTCTGATAAACCAAAAAATGCAGAATTGGATGGAGTATGAGCTATTAGTTTATTTGTAGGTGTTAAACTCTAGTAATGCTCAAGGTATAGATTGTAATTCCGATAAATTAGAATATTATTTACAACTTTAGTAGTTCAATCAGTAATCAAAATATGTTGACAATGAATCTTAAGAAAAAATGTAGAATAAATAAACTTCTAATATTTCATAGTGAATCTAATGGGCAATGTAAGAAAAGATGGAGCATATATACAAGCCTTTGATTGAATATGTAAATGCGCAACACATATGCCTCTGTGCATATGCTGGTGACTTAGGTGTGTTCCGTAGTATGTAGTCTTGATTACAAATATGAACTGCATATTAGTGTGTGAAACAGGTAGGAGACTCCACATCTCTGGTTGCATTGCCTTTATTTTGCAAATCTTTTTGATCCTCTAAAGATAATACTATTAGGCCCCGTTTGTTTTGAGATCAGGATCAGTATCAGCTCGTTTCAAAATTATTTTTTTTTCTTGTAAAATTAATATTTAGTATTTTATACTATTATTAAATTAAATTATTATAAAAAATTAAATAATTTTTTGAGCTTTAAATTATTGAAGCCTTAATTTTGATAAAAAAATACTAGTTTACAAAAGTGGTTCAGTAGTCTTGATCTTGACCCCCAACCAAACGGCCCCGTAAGGCTTCTCCTTATGAAAAAAGTGAGGATTCTGGAAAAGAGCATATGTGAATAAGCTAAGATTGTAGTATTTGTTCCTAAGTTTAGGAAAATATGCAACAAATTAGAACCCAAATATGCAGCTTTTTATGCATTAGTATATTGTATAATGGAAAAATATCTCTTTTCAACTTTTGAAGTTGTCTCAGATACAATAAACATTTGGAAGCCAGATGCCTCTATTGGTTGTCTAGTAACATTTTTTTATGACTGAAACATGACTTTGTTCTTGGATGTAACCAATAAAAGAATTTCAATAATTCAAAGTTAAGCAAATGGCAAGAGGAGTATGAATATTACTTAAACCACAGAAACTGCCAGTTCAGAAAGATTACATATTCTATAAAGTATACATTATTTTATTTTCGTGCAATTGTTTGCTAATTGTTTCTTTATTGGTAATAAGCATGACTATTGTATTAATGATTTGTATTGTATGACATTATGACAGATAAAATCCATGAAGGACTCATACTTTGCAGAACTCAACGAACTACATCAGAAGCTTGCCATCAAATTCCAACAGGTTCTTGGTCTATGTTAAGAACTACCAAAGTTTCTTAATTTATAAGGAACATATAATTAATGCATATTTGTTTCTGTTTTGATATGTTGATTTTGGTCTGTGTTTTTGTTTTTTGCTGTCTGCAGCAAGAAAATCTATTGCCACCTGCTAAACAGTCAGAACATATGGATAAAATGAAGAATTTTATGTTAATGCTAGAGAAGACATTAGCATTTCTGCAGCTCTCCAAAAGCAATATCCAACCACGTCTTAAGGAAAGGCTCCCACAATATGAGAAGCAGATATTTGCTTTTCTAGCGTCAAACAGAAACAAGAAGATCGTTCCTTCACAATCGCAACCACCTCAAGTTTCTCAGTTGCAGCAGCAAGACAATCATGTAAACCAGGTGCAACAAATGAATTTGCAAAGTTCAGGAACATCGATGCAGCCAACTTCCACCCCAAATATGCAGCATGGTTCTATGCCATTGTCAACAATGGGAGTTGCAACACAGCATAACACTGTGAATGCATTGCAACCTGCCATCAATGTAGATACTGTGCAAGGGAGTCTGTATGGTTCTGTGCCACAGCCAACTGGCTTTGTGCAACATGGGGTGGGATCTCTACAAAACACCATCAGTGCACCACAACAGACTAACATTGGCAGTCTGCCTCAGAGTTCTGTCAATACATTGCAACCTAATGTTGGTTCGATGCAATCAGCTGCAAGTATGTTGCAGCAACAGCATCTAAAGCAACAACAAGAGCAGCAGCAGCAGCAACAACAACAACAACAATTTCTACAAAATCAGCAAGTGAAACAAATTCAACAACGACATCTTCAGCAGCAACAACAGCAAAAGCAGCAATTACTGCAGCAGCAGCAGCAGCCTGGTATGCAGCATCAGCTGCTTCAACAGCAAAAGCAGCAGCAACCTGCACAGATACCTATTAATCAAATGCCTCCACTTCATCAGACAAATGAAGAGATGAGAATGAGACAAGGTACTGGCATGAAGTCAGGGATTTATCAACAGCAGTTTCAAGCCAATCAACGTCATAATTTTTACCACCACCAACTTAAGAATAGCACTTCTTTTCCAATTTCGTCTCCACAAAACATTCAAGCATCATCCCCTCAAATTTCTCAACATTCATCGCCCCAAATTGATCAGCAAATCTTACCGTCCCTTCCAAAGTCTGGAACTCCTCTTCAAACTACAAATTCACCCTTTATTGTTCCTTCTCCTTCCACTCCAATTGCTCCATCCCCCATGCCAGCAGATTTTGAGAAACAACTTTCTGGTATGACATCCGTACCAACTGCTGCGAGTATTGGACTTCAGCAACCAGCTCTCACACCACATCAATCTATTGCTGTTGGTACACCTGGGATATCAGCCTCCCCCTTGCTTGCAGAATTTACCAGTCCTGATGGAAATCAGCTTAATGCTTCTGTATTTCCTGGAAAATCAAGTGTGACCGAGCAGCCTCTGGAGCGTTTGATTAGAGCGGTCAGTACACCTCAAGATTTTCCATATGATATTTCCATTTGTTTAATTTTCTAGTTTTTTGAAATGTTCTTGTAGATTTCACCTATAAATAACTGTTCTTGTCTTTTCATTTTTGTACAATTTCTGTGCTGCTTTTTTGTTTTGAATTTGACAACATTGGAAATCATGAGTAATACATAAATTTGCCAGTCTGATTCTTGGTATAATATAGCATGGAGGGTGTTAATTTTCCTTATATTTCTTGTTTTTTGAAGCTTATCTAATTATAACTGTAGAGATTCAGGCTGCAGGTCCTTTTAATTTTTTGTATTTACCCTTCAACAGGAGGTTCTTTTGAACTAGAACTCATTTTTCTCTGTTTACCGTGTAGAGATACTGGTTTCTCTGATAAGAAGCAAACAATGTTCAATGCCTTGTTTCTCGTAAGATCATCCCTTTGAATAGTGAATCTATTTCACTAAAGTGGTGGTGCATACAATTTACAGTTTTGTTAGTTGAAGATAGTTGCTTATGTTAGTTTGTTGCTTTTGCACTTGGTCTACCTGGAGCCAAGAAATTTGCACCTACTGCAAGCTAAAGCTTTACACAAGTAATGCTACCTACTACCACAGTAGTCAATTTTTGACTTAATTGAATGTTTTTTCTTCTGCTAATGAGAATGTAATGCTACCTGTAGTTAATTATTCTTTCATGGATTGGTTAGTGTAGGACTCAAACATTGTATCTCATTCAGTATACCTTTGTGCAATTATTAGAGCTATTTTTATTGCCTTTTCATTTAATTGGGCAGCGAAGGGCCTTGGTGCTTGGGGTTGTCTTTGACTTTATTAAATTGGTCTGTGATAATGAATTGGTCAGCATTTTATATCAGGTATAAATTTCTTAATGATTTGTTTGGGTAGGAGAGCTTGAGGATTTTGCTTGTTATTCTTTCAAATGCAAGAAAAATCTCTTGGGGATTTGACCATTAGAAAAACATGGACCATTGACGTAAAAGTGAATTGTCAAAGAGTACCAATATGAATTGATAGAGTTGAAGTTAACCTTGAACTACTCATGAAGGATCTGTAGTAGAGGCAATTATCTGTTCAACTTGCTTAACTGGGAGGGTTTCTGTTTTCTTAGGATCAAGAAACAAGATTCTCATAAAAATAAGCATAGTTATGTTTCCACATGATTTCCAAATTAATTGTGTGACTTCCATAAGGAACGGTGAAACTACTATTGGATGAAAATTTAATGAATATAATACTTTTGCCTTCAATTTTTGCTTTAATGGAGGCATACACCTGTGTGGATCAATTGGCTAGCCTATTAGCTATTAAGTAAATCTTATGGAGATGTATGGAGGAATTGTACTGAAACATTTTGTTTTCTGCGTGGTTCTCACTTGTCAATTACTAAATTATAAAAGTCAACAATGCATTAATTGACTTTGAGATGTTCACTACACTGATCTTAGCATGATTCTTTCAGGTACAATCGCTTTCACCGAAGGTGCTAAGCTCATCTGTTAGTGACATTGGGTCTGTTGTTAGTATGACAGACAGAATTGCAGGCTCAGCACCTGGCAATGGCTCTAGAGCAGCTGTTGGAGAAGATTTAGTTGCAATGACGAAATGTCGTCTTCAAGCAAGAAATTTTATGTCACAAGATGGTTGTGCCATAACGAAGAAAATGAAACGACATACAAGTGCCATGCCTTTGAATGTTGTATCATCAGTTGGAACTGTGGACGACAGTCTCAGGCAGTCATGTAGCCTTGACACATCTGAATTGGAGTCAACTGCCACATCTAGCATGAAGAGGCAAAAAATTGAGGTATACGATGTCATGTTCAACTTTATGATCTGTAGCTTTTGAGATTCTTTCATAATTCTCTTTCCTTTTGTCTAGGCTTCTACCTGAGGACCTAAACTATTCAGGTGCAATAAATTTGTCTTGCAAAGTTACATCATACATTCTCTAAATTTCCCTTTGTTAAAGACTGTTACTCCTCTATTCCTGATCAAAGTTTGTGTGGATCTAAGCTATTGGCACTTTCATCATCTCAATCATTAAGGGATGGCACCAATCATCCTAGAAATTATATCCATTTCTTGTATAGTTGCTTACGTCTAACTTGTAGAATGCATATACAACTCAATCTGATGGCAATACTTCTGTTCTTTTTGTTGAGTTTTATTGTTCACTAGGAAGAATCTATGTTCATAATTTTCAATTAGCTTTGTTTATATCTCTCGTCATGATTTCTAGCTCTGCCAGATAATTCTCCAGTGAGATTGGGGTTTCTGCACCCTTTTTAGGCCCTGTTAGATTGGTGCAAAGCTATACTAAGTCCTTCTCATAATGGATTTTGAGTTCTTCATGCAGGTCAATCATGCTCTACTGGAAGAGATAAAGCAGATAAATCAGCGATTGATTGACACAGTGGTTAGCATATGCGATGAGGATGTCGATTCAGTTGCTGCTGGTGGTGGGGGTGAAGGAACAGTAATAAAGTTTTCTTTTAGTGCTGTGGCTCTTAGTCCCACCTTGAAATCACGGTTTGCCTCTGCTCAAGTGGTAAGTGATGACAGTTAGCTTGAGAAAAAATAAGCTTCCTTGTTCATGCATGGAACGTAAAATGAGAATTGTTGCTATATTTTATTGATGCAGTCGCCAATCCTACCTTTGAGGCTCCTTGTTCCAGCCAATTACCCAAAATGTTCTCCTGTGTTTGTGGAGAGGCTACCAATGGAAATAAGGTGAAACATATAAAGATATACTGGAGCTTTCTGTCTCTGCAGATAATCTAAAACTGATCTTAACTTGTCTAATATGTTATCCCATGGTTTTCAGTCAAGATTTAGAAGATCTCTCTGCCAAGGCAAGGTCCAGGTTCAATATATCTCTTCGTAGCCTTCAGCAGCCCATGTCGCTCAAAAACATGGCAAGGACATGGGATATCTGTGTGCGCAAGGTGATTACTGAATACGCTCAGCAAAGAGGGGGAGGCAGCTTCAGTTCGAGATATGGTGCCTGGGAAAATTGCGTGAGTGCATGATCACCAGTCTAATGCTTCTTGTGCATTCCTTCATTCCTTGACATATTGTTTGTGTCTAAGTGCATGTGAATTCCCCAAAATGGGTTGTGTGCATGGTCTGTTGCAACTCTTAGCCTGGGTGCAGCTCACTAGTTGCATCTGCACGGTTATGTTGTGTTAATAATATTTGTGAGAGTTTGAGATCAGCTTAGCGAAATGGTTATGAAATCTGAATATATGACAGTGAATGGTCTGTTGCCAGCTGAGTTTCTCGAAGCTGGGGATGTTTTAACAGTATTTGAATTCAGGTTACAAATAGCTACCTTAAGACTTAAGGGTCTGTTCAGATATTCCTAAATTCCATAGAAATTAGAGGTTTTATAATTTTTTTTCCTTAATAGGATTTTGTTTGGCACTATATTTAGACAATCAAGAGGTTTTTTATAATTTCACAAGAAAATTTAAAATTTTTTTAATATTCTTTTTTTTTTGTGAAATGATGTTTTATTATTAATGATGTTTCTTATCAATTATAGAATTTTTTTATAAGAAATGGAGTTGCATAAAATCTCAAATTTATAGGAAAATTCATGGAAATCATTTTTTTCATATGCAACCAAACTGGTTCCAATGTGTGGTTGTCAACCAGGGATGCACATGGCAAATGCTAGTGACTATTGTTTACATACATTGTATCATGCTATATTTATATTATCACCCTGAAATGTTGATATTTTTGTGTTTATTGATCTTCTGTTTTTTGTATGGCCTCAATCACCTATGCTAGTTTTTGTAGTCTAATAATTTTGCTTGATATGAGCTCCACTCGTATGTTGATGAGTGATGCTCTTTTGTTGGCAATTATGAACTGACTTGTTTAGATCCTGTGTAACTGACGAACCCCAGCCATTTGGCTCCAGTTCAACATTTTACATGAAGAGAGCAATTGCAACAACAATATTTAACACTAGAAGAGAAATTGAAGAATATTAAAGAGAAATAAGATTGAAGAAGATAAAAGAGAAACATTTGAAAAGAAAAAAGCAAGATAAAATAATAACATGGACAAAAATATAGGCAGCCAAGTTTTCTATGTTTCCCATAAGACAATAGACAATTCAATTCATAAACACTTCTCTGCAGTTAGCACTATCTCATGTACAAGCACAAGACATATATTAACTTGCTAATTTGGTATTATAAGGAAATCTATACATCTAACTCTTGCTAGTTGCAGAAGTTGAATGTTAGCTTTCTCAATTTCTCGTTGTCTTGCTCGATCCATCTTCTCTTATGCCATTCTTTGAGAGCTAAATGAACAGAAAACTGTCATAAGCTGCTTCATAAGGGAATAAGCACCAGTAATAAAATACGGATAGGGTCTAAAATAAATACGCATGTTTCCAACAATCAAAACTTCTTGGTATTATTCCACCATTCTCAAAAGAACTCACAACTTGCATCATAATAGCCTGATTCAACTAACTTGAATATCAACAGACTTCTCAAAATATGATTAAAACTGTCAAATACCTATATGTTGATGTTAAATTCAAACATGGGAGTAGAAATATTCTTGAAAACCTGAAATAATTTTAATATTAAAAAATGAGGTATAGGGTTGAAGAGGAAATGGAGAAGACAATCACCCTTCAGGCTACTACTGGCATCATTTGTTGCTCACAAGTCCTTCAACCTATTTGACAAATCAACTGCAGTAGTCCGCTTTGGAACTTCCTGTTTTTCAGACTCAGGCTCAATAAATATTTCTTGTTCAATTTCTCCTACCTAAACCAATGTGCAACATAAAATGCTTTAAACATGATTCTATATATTTCAAGATACAACCATCAAACTATAAAAACTAAAGAAAAGTAAATATTAAAAGAACAAACTGTAGGCCTTAAATTTGGACAAGTTACCATGTGAAATAACAATAACTTACTATCTTAATCAATTCTGTTGGCTCCATAGCTCGAAGCATCTCTATCTATTCCATGATGTACCTAAGTTGCACTGCATTGATAGTTGATTGGCAGATGCAGGCCCAAAATTGATAAATGATCAGTAACGAGGAAAAAGAGAGGCTGTGATCAAGTAAAATGCAGGGAATTCTGTTTAAGGATACTGTGAATGGCAGTCTAGAGTGTGGATACTTATTAGGCATCTGATGGGTTATCCCTTATATCGGCTGATTCTTTTGAAGCAACTAATTATTCAAGGTGCGGAGGCTATTATAAGCACTAGAGTCTGGATACTTATTAGGCATCTGACTAGTACTTCCTTGCGAAGAGATCTGGAGCATATTCATTGCGCACTGATTCTTTTTAAAGCAACTAATTATTCGCGATGTCTGATATGCAGATTCAAATTACTCATCTGGTTCATCTATTTGAATATGATCTACCAAATCTGACCGTATCTCACATATAACTTTATAATTTAGTGAGCAAGCCTGATCCATTCCACAACCATCAGCACTTTCCCATCTCTGAGCTTTTCGACTCACCCATAAGTCCAAACTGTGGTAGTACCAATGGGATATACCAAGAGTTTCAATGAAAGGAAACAAATGACAATACTACTGCTATATTTATCAAACACGAAGACAAGATGGTTTATGACATTCAAACATATTTAAGAAATGAAAAAACAAAATCTTAAAAATAATAGATGAGCTTCTATTTCAAAATAACGAAGAAGTGGCAAGTAATCTGACTTCCTCAACATGAATTATCTCGAGTTAGAATCATCAATTAAAGTATGAAATGTACATGAACATGAAGAACAATTTCATTGCCCAGACATCTGTCTATGGAGAATACAAAACAAACTTAAGTTATTGCCAACCTTCACGCCGTCCCAAAAATTGCAGACTGCAAGGCACCATTTAGTTTAGGATCAAGATCAAGATTAAAATTAATGAACTATTTTTATAAATAAATATCTTTTTATCAAAATTAACGTTTCAATAATTTAAACTTTGAAAACTATTTAATTTTTTATAATAATTTGATTTAATAATAATGTAAAATCAGTAATATTAATTTTATAAATAAAATATTCTGAAATGAGCTGACGCTGATCCTCATCTCAAACCAAATGGGGCCCAAAAGTCATCAACAGTTTTTAGATTAACAGACCTGAATACTTAGCAACTAAGGTCACTAGCTTCCCATCTTCTTGCTCTTTTCGCTAACATATCCTAGAGAAATCTAAAGGCCAACAAATTCCCCCAATTGTAGCTCCATTTCAAACATATCACCTATCCAAAAACCTCATTTTTCATCATCAGTAATGCACTTCAGGCCCTACAACCACTAAATCCAGCAATCGGCGGCACAAAAATCGAAGCGAGAGAAGCTGAGGGCCTACCAGAGTCGATGAGAAATCTAGAAACCAACTTCCCCAACTCTAGCCTCATTTCCTGAATCGATCTCACCGCCCTGACCAGAAATCCCACTACAAACCCTAGAATTACACCGGAATCTCTTCATGGGCCACTAAATCAAAAAATTGGTGATAAAACGAACAAATAGAATTCTAAGGGCTTACCGGGGTCGATGGCGCGGCGGGAGGGATCGGAGTTCGCGTGGTGGACGGCGGAGAAGAAGGCGTGGAGAAGGAGGAGGAAGTTAAGGATGCTGACGGCGATGGTGGCGTTTTTAAGGAGAGCCGCGCACTCCACCCCGGAGAGTTCTCCGTTGCTCTCCACGGGTCGAGCTCTTCGCCGGTTGCCGAAGAATAAGGCAACGATTGGTTCGGGACGAGGATTGAAATTAATGAATTATTTTTATAAATTAATATTTATTTATTAAAATTCGAAAAATTATTTAAATTTTTTATAATAATTTAATTTAATAATAATGTAAAATAAATAATATTAATTATATAATTTATTTTTTTAAAAAATGGATTGATTCTGATACCAATGAAAAAGCATATATTTTTATTTTGGAATTTTTGCAAGAAACCTCTCTTATTATATTATTAGCAGAAAGCAACTTTTTTTTGATAATTGCAAAAAAGTACTCCAATTATATCGTTTTTCGGATTAACTCTTTTTGTAATGGGTTTTTTGTCATAGATAAAAGGAAATTTTTTTTGTTGTCCCTTTCACACTTTTTTTTTATTTTAAGGAAATTCATCTTCACTCGTATTTCATTTTTCTTTTGCCCCTTGTAATCAAGTGGGCTTTTCTAGGTTAGGAAAAAAATTATTATTAACAAAGTTACCCTTTCTCTTACAACAAAAACTTAATATGTTTATTACATCTTTTGCTCCGAAAGAGAATACCGAGGCATATCTGCTATGGAAATTGCATATGCTTTTATGTGAGGCATATTTGCTACCGCTCAAGTTGCTCACGAGGTGAAATCGCAAGTTCTATATTTTATGAGATAAAATTACTTTTTTCACTCGCTAACTACCTCTTTTCTGTATTTGTCCGACGATCTAAGGTGTCTTCGACCCTTGTTCATCATATTATTTCAAATTTTAATATTGATCATATTTTCAAACTCGTTTTGTATATTTGATCTCAAATCCATCTTTGATGGTTTCTATTAAGAATTTATTTGCAATCACATATAAAAAAAAGTGAGGGATGTATCTTTTTCATCTTTATTATTTTAACAATAGATTTTGCTCTTGGAAAAATAAGTATAAGGTGTCTTTTTAGGTTTTCCCAAATCTGAGACAGCTGCTCAGTCCTCTCTATGCAAAGACAAGCCCAACGGGAGATAAACGAATGAATCGGCAGGACTGGTTGTTAGTCAGACAAATTAAACAGATGGTCCAGAATCTTCCTGATCTGGAAGTTCCACCAGAACACTGCTTTATGATCCTAGAAACAGATGGATGCATGGATGGCTGGGGAGGAATCTGCAAATGGAAGCAACAGCAATATGATCCAAGAACTGCAGAAAGGATTTGTGCATATGCTAGTGAAAAATTTAATCTTCCAAAATCAACAATTGATGCAGAGATCCATGCAGTGATGAACACTATAGATGCCCTAAAAATCTATTATCTGGACAAGAAAGAACTCATTATTCGCACTGATTGCCAGACAATTATTAGTTTCTTTAATAAAACAGCTGATAATAAGCCGTCAAGAGTTCACTGGATCGCCTTCAAAGACTACGTCACTGGAGCCGGGATCAATGTGCACTTCGAGCATATTGAAGGGAAAGATAATCAGCTTGCTGATGCTCTCTCCCGGCTAATCTCTTGTTTAGTGCTTTCAGGATGGCCCAGCAAGGAGCTGATGGAAACCTTGGAACTAGCCGCACTAGCAGTACAGGAAATCAAGGAGCTTCCCAACCACAGAGCCCAATACCAACTGGTGCAAGCCCTCCAAATGATCCAGGAATCAGTGAGTAGTACGAGCAGCTCGTACGCCTCCTAAGCTGCCTTCCCATGACACTTGACATGTATGATGAAATAAGGAAAGATATCCACAAAATGGAAGAGGAGATCATCGCCCAAGCTCTTGCACCCCTCCAACTACTCAGGGACATCCACCATATCAAGACAACCGCATGCAAACAATTGGCCACCAGGAATAATTTCTGGGGTACATGGTACCCCGCAATCAAGCAACTTGATACCCAGCTTGACACAGCTGTCAAGCTTGTCCAAGATTCGGCCCAAAGGATGAACAGTTTTTTCCTTTAAGCGGAAGTGGTGGACCCCTCTCCCACTAGCACGAATATATCCTAAAGTACTAGCCTCTGCTGTAAAGGATATTGTGTGTGTAATCGTGATAAGCACGAATATATCCTAAAGTACTAGCCTCAGCTGTAAAGGGTATTGTGTGTGTAATCGTGATAAACACGAATATATCCTCATTGCTAGCCTCTGCTGTAAAGGGTGCCTAGATGCTCTTGTAGGGTGACCCCTATGTAACCCCTACAGACCTGAAGAGGCATTCTTCGCCCTATATAAGAACATGCAATGTATATGGCCAGGACAGAGTGGAGAGCTGATCCTCTGGTAGTGAAAGATGGCGGTGGCGTATAGCGCACATAATAATCGAATTTGCCACTGGGTTGGCCCAGTGTATCCCAGATATCTGCTGGGGGCGGAGGTAGCAGTTGCGGGGTAGTAACTGGTGTTGTGAGGTCAGTGGACACACCCTCATCATCAGAAGGATCCCAAAGTGACGGTCGCCAGCATGGGTACTCAGTCTCACCAGTAGCCGTAGTGATAGGCGAAAGCCGACTGAAGTAAGAATCCTCCTCGTCATCTGTGTCGTCAGCGGTGTCTTGTGTAAAGGTCGCCAGAAGGTGCGTAAGCTCCTCCTCATCAGGCGAGACGCTGGTGTCCCTGACGGTGTCAGGTGTCAGCTGCTCCATGGAGGCAGTTTTGTAGTTGGAAAACTGATCTTCATATAATGGGGCTGGTGCAGGCGGCGTTGTATGTTCCTGGCTGGTAGTGAAAATACTCCGTCTAGCCGCCATCAGTTTCCTGTTAACTTTTCTTTTTCCTCCTGCAAAATCTTAAGAGGATCTTTGAAGGCTCTCAGTTGGCCTTTAGCTTCTTTGGGTCTTTCAACACCCTTTTGGAGTAGTGTTCAATTTTATTGACCTTAGTTGATAATTGTGTTATGAGTGCAGGTTGGCTTGTTTCAACAACAAGTTCCTGGACTTGCTGTTTTGTTAACGGGTGATGGTGCAAAGAGATGGTTGTTAAGTCTTTCAGTGCAGTGTTTAGGCTTCTGACCTCTTTTTCTAAATTCTGTAACTGCTCTTGTAATTGCGTAAAATGCTTCAAATACACCCTGGATGCTAAACAAGTTTTGTCGTAAATGACAGCAAGGTTTTGAACTAGTTGATTTGTGGAAACTTTTGGTGTGGAAATAAGGTCGAGGTACTCAAAGTCAGCGGTTCGGGAATGATTATACCATTCTTGTATAGCCTTTTCCCAAGCTTCAGACATTGAGGGTGAGCATAACTACCAAATTATTACTATGGTATGTTTCAAACGCAAGTAAACAAACATGGTGTTTCAGACGGGCTTTAAACTTTCAGCAGGATCACACAGGTGTGCCCTAGGACTTACAAACGGCCACTTGCCTTGACGGCCTAGTTAGGACCTATTCTTTTTCCGACTTTAAGCCGAAGCACGCATCACACCAGTAGTTTAAATGTTATTTGCAGCATACCAGAGAGGCAAATTTAAGCAGTTATGTTTACCATGTGTCTAACTTTGGGTAAGACCTTTAGAAATGGACAATCGCGAATCCTTGCCGTGCCTTTGAGTCCCTCAACCCTGAGAGAATTACTCCTCCATATTTTGCACTGAGCTCTGATACCAAAAACGTGCGGAACGCGGCGCGGAGTTCTCTGCGCGGATTTTTGCTGGGACGAGATTGTGCACTTCCAAGCGCTAGGAGAAAGGATTGACAATAAGAAATAGGGAGAAGATATGAAAAACTCACGGATTCTTATTATCAGTGCCGAGGATCAGCTCTCTACTCTGTCCTGGCCATATACATTGCATGTTCTTATATAGGGCGAAGAATGCCTCTTCAGGTCTGTAGGGGTTACATAGGGGTCACCCTACAGGAGCATCTAGGCACCCTTTACAGCAGAGGCTAGCACTGAGGATATATTCGTGTTTATCACGATTACACACACAATACCCTTTACAGCAGAGGCTAGTACTTTAGGATATATTCGTGCTTATCACGATTACACACACAATATCCTTTACAGCAGAGGCTAGTACTTTAGGATATATTCATGCTAGTGGGAGAGGGGTCCACCACTTCCGCTTAAAGGAAGAAACTGTTCATCCTTTGGGCCGAATCTTGGACAAGCTTGACAGGTGTGTCAAGCTGGGTATCAAGTTGCTTGATTGCGGGGTACCACGTACCCCATAAATTATTCCTGGTGGCCAATTGTTTGCATGCGGTTGTCTTGATACGGTGGATGTCCCTAAGTAGTTGGAGGGGTGCAAGAGCTTGGGCGATGATCTCCTCTTCCATTTTGTGGATATCTTTCCTTATTTCATCATACATGTCAAGTGGCATGGGAAGGCAGCTTAGGAGGCGTACGAGCTGCTCGTACTGCTCACTGATTCCAGGATCATTTGGAGGGCTTGCACCAGTTGGTATTGGGCTCTGTGGTTGGGAAGCTCCTTGATTTCATGTACTGCTAGTGCGGCTAGTTCCAAGGTTTCCATCAGCTCCTTGCTGGGCCATCCTGAAAAGCACTAAACAAGAGATTAGCCGGGAGAGAGCATCAGCAAGCTGATTATCTTTCCCTTCGATATGTTCGAAGTGCACATTGATCCCGGCTCCAGTGACGTAGTCTGTGAAGGCGATCCAGCGAACTCTTGACGGCTTATTACCAGCTGTTTTATTAAAGAAACTAATAATTGCTTGGCAATCAGTGCGGATAATGAGTTCTTTCTTGTCCAGATAATAGATTTTTAGGGCCTCCATAGTGTTCATCACTGCATGGATCTCTGCATCAATTGTTGATTTTGGAGGATTAAATTTTCCACTAGCATATGCACAAATCCTTTCTGCAATTCTTGGATCATATTGCTGTTGCTTCCATTTGCAGATTCCTCTCCAGCCATCCATGCATCCATCTGTTTCTAGGATCATAAAGCAATGTTCTGGTGGAACTTCCAGATCAGGAAGATTTTGGACCATCTGTTTAATTTGTCTGACTAACAACCAGTCCTGCCGATTCATTCGTTTATCTCCCGTTGGGCTTGTCTTTGCATAGAGAGGATTGAGCAGTCGTCCCAGATTTGGGATATAGGGTCTGGCGTAATTGAGAATACCAAGCCATGAGCGCATTCTTCTCTTTTCTGTGAGAGTCTCTTCCAGAAAATTAGCAATCCTCTTTATGATGTGTGGTTGCAACTTGAGTTTGCGGTGTCCAATGATGGCACCAAGAAATTCGATTTCAGAGACTGCTATTTTCGTCTTGATAGGACTCAGGACTAAGCCATTGTCTTCGCAAATTTTTAGCATAATTTTGAGATGCTTTGCATGATCCTCCTCGGTCTGGGAAAATACTAGAATATCATCAATATAAACTGCAAGGAAATCTTCAGTACCTTTGAAGCAGTTATCCATTTTTCTCTGGAACACAGCCGGAGCATTTTTCAGACCAAATGGCATAACAAGCCATTCGAAGAGCCCCTCCGGAACCCAGAAAGTTGTCCATTCAATGGAGTCTGGGTGCATCGCTACCTGGTGAAAGCCACTTTTGAGATCAAATTTAGAATAGATCCGGCTATGGCTTACCCGTTTGAGAATGGTATTGATGCCCGGTAGGCTGTATTGATCTTTGTTTGTCAGGTCATTGAGGCGCTTGTAGTTAAAGACCATGCATTCCTTGCCTTTAACCTCCTTCCCAGTTGTTGGGTCAATGCTCGTCCCGGAATTCACAATCATGGCTGCGGTCCGATGCCGATTGTGACTAGGCCTGATTACCCCCAAGTTTAATAAGAGCTTCGTATGTTTGTGAAAAGCCTGTTGTTGCTGGGGAGTGACATGCTTTAAGGGGCGATCCTCAATCGTAAAATCTGGGTTTTTGATATCCAGATAGCAGAGAATCTTGTTCCTAGCCCAGTGGTGGAGAGGGTCGTCACCAATGAAACCTGCTTCTTTCAGGTTCTTGAGCAAAGGGGAGAACTTCTGTAGGAACGTCTCCCGACTTTCACCAACATTCTAGTAGATAGCTTCTTTGATATCCAGATATTCATCTTCTTCGAGGTTCAATTCCTCAATGGCTGCTGCCAATGCTGCTGTAGGAGTAGTATTGATAATTGTGAGATTTTTGTAGAAGGTGACGATGCTACCTTCAATCCGTACTCCCCCCTGCATAGCTTTGATAAAATTACAGCCGATAATCATCTGAATCCCATCACCAAGTTCCATTTTGAAACTGTAAGTATACGGGATTTTGAAGGTGTTGTCCCCAATATGCATCCGCCCACCTTTCAATCGCTTACTGGCAGTCTGCTTAGAGTTAATGCCACTAAAACGGACAATGCAGTTGTTTTGTTCCAGAGCATCCTTTGGAATGGTACCTTCATCAATGCAACAGGTTGTCAAATTCAACATGCATATTATATAACATGTTTTTTACCAAACGTGGACCGGCTGTTGGTTCTGCAGCTCCCTTGATAGTGACCTTCTGGATACTCTCTTGGAAGATCATTCCAGCGGTTTCTTCTTCTTCTGCTTGGGCAGCAGGACCTTCCTCCCAGATTCCTTTTCCTCGGAGGTCCTGATAGCCCTGAGCCAGTTGCTTCTCAAGCCCAAGTTCTTCTACTTGCCTCTTGTAGAATTCTACTTCCTTCTTGAGTCGCTCTATTTCCCCATCGCACCAGGTGATGTAGTATTGCTGTTCCTGGATGAGCTTTTGTGGGAAAAAGGGGGCCGGTGCTGCTGGAGCCACAGGAACTTCTTTCTTGAAGTAATGAGGTCCACAGAGATTACAGGCCGTGACTAGGCATGTTGGGTAGTGAATTCGTGCCCGCTGCATGGAGTTTCTTTTACAGCAGACGCATTTTTCATGCTGGGGCTGCACAAATCTATTGAGTTGCCAATCATGTAAGCAATTAAGTTGTGACTCCTGTAGGCATACCTGAGGCCTGTACCCCCCATCAAATTCTCCAAGCATGTAGAGCTGCTCTGCTTGCACTAATGTTCGAAGAGACCTTTGTATATCATCACCGTCTTCCCCTTCAGAGACGCTGAAAATAGCGTCACTTTGTGCTTCTCCTTCCTGGACTGAGATCAGGTCACAATCTTCTGGAACTTCCAATTGTTCGAAGATTACGACTCTCTTCACATTTCGTCGTTCATTAGGGCATTCTCTTGCAAAGTGCCCTTCCAGTCTGCATAAATAACATTTGCAGCGTCTGTTGCGGACCAAATGCTTTCTCTTTTCTATGTGAACATGGGTGTCATGGGGCTTCCCTTTGTATGTTGTCGACCTCCTGGCGCCATATTTCTTCTCCTTCTTGTAGTATCCTGGGATTGGAATTTGACTGCAAAAGGAAAGGTTCTTCAAGTCCATTTTGAATGCAGCATCCTTGCATTCGTCTTCAAGGTACCTGTAAGCAAAGAGTACGCGTGGAATAACACCAACAACATTACCAGCATACTTTTGCTCGAAAGCCGCCTTGATCCTTCGTCCGAGATCTCCAGGCATTTTTAACCAGAATTTTTCAGATAGCTCCATGCTGATATAGAGCCTTCCTGTCTTGGAGGCAAGCCTCATGTACTCGTTCATGTACTGGATAATATTTTTCACATTATCACAGGAGAGTCATTCCAGATCACGATAAGCCGTATCCTGGATTACCCTGAAACCCTGAGCAGGGTCTTCCAGTGTGAAGACGCGTCGCATCTGTGAGAGAATGTTTTGAGTTCTTTCTCTCCCATCTCCAGAATTCAGAAGTGCTTGATATTCCGCCCCATAGTGCATCCGCCACTGGATCCAGGTGAGCTTCTCAATTTCGCCTAATAGATTCTCCATATACTCCATCTTATCTCTGGCGTCGGTAAAACCTTGAGTTGCCACATGGTTTCTTGAAATTGAAGACCATCGATCAAAAGGGTCATCAAAGAGACCCAATTGATTTGGGATGACGAACAGCGCTCCGCCCGCTTGCTGGGCAGAGGGGAGATTTCACATTTCATTGTTATAACCTCCCTGAAAGCATCCCCTTCGTTCCGGAACCTCTCGCCGTTCAAAAGAGGGCTGAATATTCGTTGCTGGTGGATAGTTGGGCGGGGCCATCGCCGTATCCGTTGGTGGCCGATAGGGAGAAGTGGCTGAGGTCATGGCGCTGGAATACTGCTGTTCAGACAGCTTTCGCACAGAAGGATAATCCAACTCCTCTGTCTCGGCGTCCATTTCATAACCTGCAGCAATCAGATTAGCAACTGGTGTGGCTGAGTTGGTAGAGGGAACAAGATCCGGAGGTGGCTCTGGATTGGACACGGGAACTTGCTGTAGCTCGGCAGCGACTGCTAGAGGCGGAGAAGAAGAAAGAGAGGCCGCGGGTTCCCCACCACCTTCCGGGGGAGTATCATCATCCCAAGCAGGTTTGCTCACTGTGGGAAAGGGAGCATAGAAAGATGGCGGTGGCGTATAGCGCACATAATAATCGAATTTGCCACTGGGTTGGCCCAGTATATCCCAGATATCCGCTGGGGGCGGAGATAGCAGTTGCGGGGTAGTAACTGGTGTTGTGAGGTCAGTGGACACACCCTCATCATCAGAAGGATCCCAAAGTGGCGGTCGCCAGCATGGGTACTCAGTCTCACCAGTAGCCATAGTGATAGGCGAAAGCCGACTGAAGTAAGAATCCTCCTCGTCATCTGTGTCATCAGCGGTGTCTTGTGTAAAGGTCGCCAGAAGGTGCATAAGCTCCTCCTCATCAGGCGAGATGCTGGTGTCCCTGACGGTGTCAGGTGTCAGCTGCTCCATGGAGGCAGTTTTGTAGTTGGAAAACTGATCTTCATATAATGGGGCTGGTGCAGGCGGCGTTGTATGTTCCAGGCTGGTAGTGGAAATACTCCATCTAGCCGCCATCAGTTTCCAGTTAACTTTTCTTTTTCCTCCTGCAGAATCTTAAGAGGATCTTTGAAGGCTCTCAGTTGGCCTTTAGCTTCTTTTGGTCTTTCAACACCCTTTTGGAGTAGATGTTCAATTTTATTGACCTTAGTTGATAACTGTGTTATGAGTGTAGGTTGGCTTGTTTCAACAACAAGTTCCTAGACTTGCTGTTTTGTTAACGGGTGATGGTGCAAAGAGACGGTTGTTAAGTCTTTCAGTGCAGTGTTTAGGCTTCTGACCTCTTTTTCTAGATTCTGTAACTGCTCTTGTAATTGCGTAAAATGCTTCAAATACACCCTGGATGCTAAACAAGTTTTGTCGTAAATGACAGCAAGGTTTTGAGCTAGTTGATTTGTGGAAACTTTTGGTGTGGAAATAAGGTCGAGGTACTCAAGGTCAGCGGTTCGGGAATGATTATACCATTCTTGTATAGCCTTTTCCCAAGCTTCAGACATTGAGGGTGAGCATAACTACCAAATTATTACTATGGTATGTTTCAAACGCAAGTAAACAAACATGGTGTTTCAGACGGGCTTTAAACTTTCAGTAGGATCACACAGGTGTGTCCTAGGACTTACAAATGGCCACTCGCCTTGACGGCCTAGTTAGGACCTGTTCTTTTTCCGACTACAAAACTACCTCCATGGAGCAGCTGACACCTGACACCGTCAGGGACACCAGCATCTCGCCTGATGAGGAGGAGCTTACGCACCTTCTGGCGACCTTTACACAAGACACCGCTGATGACACAGATGATGAGGAGGATTCTTACTTCAATTGGCTTTCGCCTATCACTACGGCTACTGGTGAGACTGAGTACCCATGCTGGCAACCGCCACTTTGGGATCCTTCTGATGATGAGGGTGTGTCCACTGACCTTCTGGCGACCTTTACAAAAGACACCGCTGACGACACAGATGACGAGGAGGATTCTTACTTCAGTCGGCTTTCGCCTATCACTACGGCTACTGGTGAGACTGAGTACCCATGCTGGCGACCGCCACTTTGGGATCCTTCTGATGATGAGGGTGTGTCCACTGACCTCACAACACCAGTTACTACCCCGCAACTGCTACCTCCGCCCCCAGCGGATATCTGGGATACACTAGGCCAACCCAGTGGCAAATTCGATTATTATGTGCACTATACGCCACCGCCATCTTTCTATGCTCCCTTTCCCACAGTGAGCAAACCTGCTTGGGATGATGATACTCCCCCGGAAGGTGGTGGGGAACCGGCGGCCTCTCTTTCTTCTTCTCCGCCTCTAGCAATCACTGCCGAGCTGCAGCAAGTTCCCGTGTCCAATCCAGAGCCACCTCCGGATCTTGTTCCCTCTACCAACTCAGCCACACCAGTTGCTAATCTGATTGCTGCAGGTTATGAAATGGACGCCGAGACAGAGGAGTTGGATTATCCTTTTGTGCGAAAGCTGTCTGAACAGTTGTATTCCAGCGCCATGACCTCAGCCACTTCTCCCTATCGGCCACCAACGGATACGGCGATGGCCCCGCCCAACTATCCACCAGCAACGAATATTCAGCCCACTTCTCCCTATCTCTTTGATGACCCTTTTGATCGATGGTCTTCAATTACAAGAAACCATGTGGCAACTCAAGGTTTTACTGACGCCAGAGATAAGATGGAGTATATGGAGAATCTATTAGGCGAAATTGAGAAGCTCACCTGGATCCAGTGGCGGATGCACTATGGGGCGGAATATCAAGCACTTCTGAATTCTGGAGATGGGAGAGAAGGAACTCAAAACATTCTCTCACAGATGCGACGCGTCTTCACACTGGAAGACCCTGCTCAGGGTTCCAGGGTAATCCAGGATACGGCTTATCGTGATATGGAACAACTCTCCTGTGATAATGTGAAAAATATTATCCAGTACATGAACGAGTACATGAGGCTTGCCTCCAAGACAGGAAGGCTCTATATCAGCATGGAGCTATCTGAAAAATTCTGGTTAAAAATGCCTGGAGATCTCGGACGAAGGATCAAGGCGGCTTTCGAGCAAAAGTATGCTGGTAATGTTGTTGGTGTTATTCCACGCGTACTCTTTGCTTACAGGTACCTTGAAGACGAATGCAAGGATGCTGCATTCAAAATGGACTTGAAGAACCTTTCCTTCTGCAGTCAAATTCCAATCCCAGGATACTACAAGAAGGAGAAGAAATATGGCACCAGGAGATCGACAACATACAAAGGGAAGCCCCATGACACCCATGTTCACATAGAAAAGAGAAAGCATTTGGTCCGCAACAGACGCTGCAAATGTTACTTATGCGGACCGGAAGGACACTTTGCAAGAGAATGCCCTAATGAACGACGAAATGTGAAGAGAGTCTCAATCTTCGAACAATTGGAAGTTCCAGAAGATTGTGACCTGATCTCAGTCCAGGAAGGAGAAGCACAAAGTGACGCTATTTTCAGCGTCTCTGAAGGGGAAGACGGTGATGACATACAAAGGTCTCTTCGAACACTAGTGCAAGCAGAGCAGCTCTACATGCTTGGAGAATTTGATGGGGGGTACAGGCCTCAGGTATGCCTACCGGAGTCACAACTTAATTGCTTACATGATTGGCAACTCAATAGATTTGTGCAGCCCCAGCATGAAAAATGCGTCTGCTGTAAAAGAAACTCCATGCAGCGGGCACGAATTCACTGCCCAACATGCCTAGTCACGGCCTGTAATCTCTGTGGACCTCATTACTTCAAGAAAGAAGTTCCTGTGGCTCCAGCAGCACCGGCCCCCTTTTTCCCACAAAAGCTCATCCAGGAACAGCAATACTACATCACCTGGTGCGATGGGGAAATAGAGCGACTCAAGAAGGAAGTAGAATTCTACAAGAGGCAAGTAGAAGAACTTGGGCTTGAGAAGCAACTGGCTCAGGGCTATCAGGACCTCCGAGGAAAAGGAATCTGGGAGGAAGGTCCTGCTGCCCAAGCAGAAGAAGAAGAAACCGCTGGAATGATCTTCCAAGAGAGTATCCAGAAGGTATCAAGGGAGCTGCAGAACCAACAGCCGGTCCACGTTTGGTAAAAAACATGTTATATAATATGCATGTTGAATTTGACAACCTGTTGCATTGATGAAGGTACCATTCCAAAGGATGCTCTGGAACAAAACAACTGCATTGTCCGTTTTAGTGGCATTAACTCTAAGCAGACTGCCAGTAAGCGATTGAAAGGTGGGCGGATGCATATTGGGGACAACACCTTCAGAATCCCGTATACTTACAGTTTCAAAATGGAACTTGGTGATGGGATTCAGATGATTATCGGCTGTAATTTTATCAAAGCTATGCAGGGGGGAGTACGGATTGAAGGTAGCATCGTCACCTTCTACAAAAATCTCACAATTATCAATACTACTCCTACAGCAGCATTGGCAGCAGCCATTGAGGAATTGAACCTCGAAGAAGATGAATATCTGGATATCAAAGAAGCTATCTACTAGAATGTTGGTGAAAGTCGGGAGACGTTCCTACAGAAGTTCTCCCCTTTGCTCAAGAACCTGAAAGAAGCAGGTTTCATTGGTGACGACCCTCTCCACCACTGGGCTAGGAACAAGATTCTCTGCTATCTGGATATCAAAAACCCAGATTTTACGATTGAGGATCGCCCCTTAAAGCATGTCACTCCCCAGCAACAACAGGCTTTTCACAAACATACGAAGCTCTTATTAAACTTGGGGGTAATCAGGCCTAGTCACAATCGGCATCGGACCGCAGCCATGATTGTGAATTCCGGGACGAGCATTGACCCAACAACTGGGAAGGAGGTTAAAGGCAAGGAATGCATGGTCTTTAACTACAAGCGCCTCAATGACCTGACAAACAAAGATCAATACAGCCTACCGGGCATCAATACCATTCTCAAACGGGTAAGCCATAGCCGGATCTATTCTAAATTTGATCTCAAAAGTGGCTTTCACCAGGTAGCGATGCACCCAGACTCCATTGAATGGACAACTTTCTGGGTTCCGGAGGGGCTCTTCGAATGGCTTGTTATGCCATTTGGTCTGAAAAATGCTCCGGCTGTGTTCCAGAGAAAAATGGATAACTGCTTCAAAGGTACTGAAGATTTCCTTGCAGTTTATATTGATGATATTCTAGTATTTTCCCAGACCGAGGAGGATCATGCAAAGCATCTCAAAATTATGCTAAAAATTTGCGAAGACAATGGCTTAGTCCTGAGTCCTATCAAGACGAAAATAGCAGTCTCTGAAATCGAATTTCTTGGTGCCATCATTGGACACCGCAAACTCAAGTTGCAACCACACATCATAAAGAGGATTGCTAATTTTCTGGAAGAGACTCTCACAGAAAAGAGAAGAATGCGCTCATGGCTTGGTATTCTCAATTACGCCAGACCCTATATCCCAAATCTGGGACGACTGCTCAATCCTCTCTATGCAAAGACAAGCCCAACGGGAGATAAACGAATGAATCGGCAGGACTGGTTGTTAGTCAGACAAATTAAACAGATGGTCCAAAATCTTCCTGATCTGGAAGTTCCACCAGAACATTGCTTTATGATCCTAGAAACAAATGGATGCATGGATGGCTGGAGAGGAATCTGCAAATGGAAGCAACAGCAATATGATCCAAGAACTGCAGAAAGGATTTGTCCATATGCTAGTGGAAAATTTAATCCTCCAAAATCAACAATTGATGCAGAGATCCATGCAGTGATGAACACTATGGAGGCCCTAAAAATCTATTATCTGGACAAGAAAGAGCTCATTATCCGCACTGATTGCCAAGCAATTATTAGTTTCTTTAATAAAATAGCTGGTAATAAGCCGTCAAGAGTTCGCTGGATCGCCTTCACAGACTACGTCACTGGAGCTGGGATCAATGTGCACTTCGAACATATCGAAGGGAAAGATAATCAGCTTGCTGATGCTCTCTCCCGGCTAATCTCTTGTTTAGTGCTTTTCAGGATGGCCCAGCAAGGAGCTGATGGAAACCTTGGAACTAGCCGCACTAGCAGTACATGAAATCAAGGAGCTTCCCAACCACAGAGCCCAATACCAACTGGTGCAAGCCCTCCAAATGATCCTGGAATCAGTGAGCAGTACGAGCAGCTCGTACGCCTCCTAAGCTGCCTTCCCATGCCACTTGACATGTATGATGAAATAAGGAAAGATATCCACAAAATGGAAGAGGAGATCATCGCCCAAGCTCTTGCACCCCTCCAACTACTCAGGGACATCCACCGTATCAAGACAACCGCATGCAAACAATTGGCCACCAGGAATAATTTATGGGGTACGTGGTAGCCCGCAATCAAGCAACTTGATACCCAGCTTGACACAGCTGTCAAGCTTGTCCAAGATTCGGCCCAAAGGATGAACAGTTTCTTCCTTTAAGCGGAAGTGGTGGACCCCTCTCCCACTAGCACGAATATATCCTAAAGTACTAGCCTCTGCTGTAAAGGATATTGTGTGTGTAATCGTGATAAGCACGAATATATCCTAAAGTACTAGCCTCTGCTGTAAAGGGTATTGTGTGTGTAATCGTGATAAACACGAATATATCCTCAGTGCTAGCCTCTGCTGTAAAGGGTGCCTAGATGCTCCTGTAGGGTGACCCCTATGTAACCCCTACGGACCTGAAGAGGCATTCTTCGCCCTATATAAGAACATGCAATGTATATGGCCAGGACAGAGTAGAGAGCTGATCCTCAGCACTGATAATAAGAATCCGTGAGTTTTCCATATCTTCTCCCTATTTCTTATTGTCAATCCTTTCTCCTAGCGCTTGGAAGTGCACAATCTCGTCCTAGCAAAAATTCGCGCAGAGAACTCCGCGCCGCGTTCCGCGCGTTTTTGGTATCTGAGCTCAGTGCAAGATATGGAGAAGTAATTCTCTCGGGGTTGAGGGACTCAAAGGCACGGTAAGGATTCGCGATTATCCATTTCTGAAGGTCTTACCCAAAGTTAGACACATGGTAAACATAACTGCTTAAATTTGATGAGATATGATTGGGTTTTTCATCCAATGATTTGGAGAACTCGTTCTTATTGATTTTGATAAAAAATGCATATAATGAGAGATATCTAAGATGTGATTTCATAAGAAATTGTTGTATTTGTGCCCATAAATGAAGTAATTATTATTAGAATTTAACAATTTTTTTCTAATATTGTTTTTGTATTTAAACACAAAATAATTATTACAGTAACTAAGTATTCATTTTTGTGTGTTATGAATTCATGTTGTGTAAAGTTTTTTTTAGTTATTATGTATTCATATCATTTGAAAAGTATTCATTTTTTAGTTATTTTATATTTTTGTATAAATTATTCACTCATGAAATAAGTTAGATGACAGTAATACATAAATAATGCAGAGTGAAAGTCCATATAACCCTAACTTCATCTACCTCCTAAATCCAAAATAATCACTCTACAATAATAAGATATAATTTTATCTAAAAATATTTATTTTTTGTGTTCTGTATTCATTTTATTTGGAAAGTATCTATTTTTTTAGTCATTATGTATTCATTTATTTGAATATATTTATTTTTAGTTTTTATGCACTCATTTTTTTTGAAAAGTATTTATATGTATATATAAAATATTCACTCTTGAAATATAAAAAGAGCTGGATGACAGTAATACATAAATGAGTATAAATAAAAATATATTTGATAACCATATTAGTTCATCCACTATTATCGTATGATAGAAACTACATCAATTCATCTGCCTCATGAACACATAATTACAAATAAATAAATATCAAAACACAAAAATTGACTTAAAAAGATGAATACATGATATCAATCAAATGAATATAATATAAAATAAAAATAAATAGAAGTATATAGAATAATAAGCACATATGAACTAAAAATAAATACATATAAGCTAACTTATGAATACATCCCAAACATAAGATGTGGTAGAGGAAAGATCAGAGAAGGCCGTTGTAGTGAAGGCATGACTAGAGAAGATCACTGTAGAGCAAGAAATGTGAAAAAAAATCATGTAGGTGGAGGGAAGCCGAAGAAGATTGCATAGGCAGAGCGAAGACTAGAGAAGGTTATTGCAACAGAGAAAAAGCCAAAAAATGTCATTGCAACAGAGGAAAAGTTAGAGAAGATCATTGTGATGGAGAAAAGATTAGAGAAGATTGTACAAACAAAAGAAAGACCAGAGAAGGTCGTTGTGGCAGAGACCACGGAGGGAAGGCCGGAGAATGTTATTGCGGTAAAGAATGTTAGAGAACATCATTATAGTAGAGAGAAGGCCAAAGAAGATTATTGTCACAAAGGAAAGACTAGAGAAGGTCATTGTGATAAAGAAAAGGCTAGAGATTGTTCACAGGTGGAGAGCATGTCGAACCTATAGTTGTTGAGGACAAAGGTGTAAAAAATAGATCCTAATTCAAAGGAGTTGAGGACATATATGGCTAGTTCAAAAGATTATATCTTGGGGCTGAGTTGGATAAATTTTTAAAAAATACGAAATGGAAAGGAAAGTGAAATATGAATTAGGTTGAATCAAATAAAACAATTTGTAGAGGACAAACATGAATTTTTCCTAAATGAAATAATATTTTAAGAATATTTGACAAATGCCATAATGCATATTTTTTAATTCTTAAGCTTTGACTAACAATGAAAAATTCATAATTTTAGTTCGTGTTAAAGGCAAATTCAGATTAGGTTTTGATATTAGCTATTTATTGCTATTACTATTGTTTGTCTTTTATCAATTATTTACCGATTACAAAAAATAACTAAAACACTCCAAAAATTAAAATTAAAATTTTACTAGTGTCGAAATGAAACATTATTAACTTTTTCACTCACTTTTGTATTGATAGTTTAAGATCCCCATTGCCTACGAATGGAGTCAAAAAAATAAAAATAAAAAACCATAAGGAAAAAAGGGAAAAAGATTTCATTACCTGAGCTAGACCCAACTGCAGGCCCATATTAGTGAATAGTTTTATTGTTGTCATTATCTATACATAACTATAAAGTGGGAGTTGCTCCCTATAGTACTTGGCTAAGATCAAAAGCCCTTCCCTTGGCAGCTCTGCTCCTTCATCTGGCTGAGTGTTGTTATGACTAGCTTGAGCTATTTTCTTAGCTTTTCTGTTGTTGAACCAGCTTTGCTAGGGTTTGTCATGTGGCAAATTTGAGGTGTTTGGGTTAACACATGTAGCTTTCCTTTGTGGCTATTTTTTGGCTATTGGTCAGCTGTTCTCCTTTGTTTGCCATTTTGTTTCTCAAACAAAATCAGGGTTTCTTTCTTCCTCTCCTCTACTGTCGGCTATTTTTTTATCCTTTATTTTATTCTTTAGTCTAAACTAAATCTTCTTACTTCCTGCTATACTTAGTTGGGAGAGAACTTTGTTGGTGGTTGTGCTTAGCTTATGCTTTTGGGAGGAGTTTCAATTGTTATCTTCTTGTGAATGGGGTATTTTACTCTTTTTTTGTGGGGTTTTTAGTAGCCAGTGTGCTTAGGGATGAGAGATTGGTTGTTGATGTAGTGGGGGAGGGCACAAAAAATAGGGAGAAGATCACCGTCTTCTTACAACAATATATCCTTGAATCCACAAGAAAGATAGAAGGGAACAAAGTCAAAATAAGAGAATATTATTGATAGAAAAGCTTTTCCTTTATTACAACTTTAGGATGTATATATAGTCATCTAATAAACTTAGAGTCTTAATTGGTGTAGACTAAAAATAGGACTTAGACTCCGCTAAGAATTCTACTGAACATATCTTAAATAAAAATATCTAAATTCTATTCCTTATTGGGCTAGGACTGTTATTGACTCGAACTGATAATTAAACCCTAATTTTGATCAATATAGAATCCAAATTATCCAAAATAATAAATAATAAAATTATAGAAATTGATCTTAGTTTTCCAATGGATAGTTATTTGCTAGATTTGGATGAATATCTTGGGAGATATAGCATTCATACTGTAGCTATACGAATTCTGACGGATTCTAATTGGAGTTGGAATTCGACTTGGACTGAATCTTTAATTTTATTGTAAAAAAATGTAATTATCCCACATCAAACCCCTCCACTCGTAAAAGACTTATCCTCAAGTCAAAACTTGAACTCTTTGTTATTGCAGTTATATTCTCCTCAAACACTTTCGAACATAGAATTTGATGATGTAAACTAATAATATTTCTTCGAGTAATATTTTTTAATATTTTGATCTCCTATTTTGTTTTGGCATAACTACTTGAACTTTTGCAGTATTCCCTTCGACCTTATGTGAATAAAATTTTTGTATACACCAACTTATGATTTGTTGTCATGTAATAAAAGCATTCTTCACAAGTTTGTTGACAATTACTATAATAATCTGAATGTGTTATTACAAATTTTGAATCTTGCATAATATTAACTCTTGTAGGAATTTCCTCCAGTTATTCAAGAGAGTTGACTTTTGATGAGTTCAAATAATAATCTTGAGTAGCATAGTCAATATTTTCACAAGTAGAAAACTCTTCTTTCCAGTCTTCAAAATTATCAATTGATTCATATAAATTCTCATCAATAGTCTCTTGAAAATTTTCTGTAACATCCAAAACCACTTTTGTATTATCTTCTAACTCATTAAAAAAAAATAATCTTTGGAGCCCTCAATAAATTCTTCACTAGTTTATTTGTCTTCCACATGATCCACAACTTCTTCTTCAACTTGATAATTCAATACTAGAGGAAAGTTACTAAGATGTGGAATTAATACCTCATGATTGTCTCCATTGATTTCAATTTCAGAAGCCCTTGGATAAGAGATTTGTCTTACTTTATTTTGATCCCCTTTTTAGAACTTTATGTTGAAAAATTTAAGTATTTTAAGCCATGAGCAAATTTTTTTGTTTGTCTTCACGTGTTCTTTGGATTTGAATTTGCTACCACCAAGATGAAGTATAACTATCAAGCTTGTATTTAATATCACCTTCTTCTCTTCAGGAATCTCCATAAGTTTAAATAATTTCTCAACTTTATTCATCTAAATAAATAAATTCTCATAACCATGAAAGTATGGAATATTCACCTCACCAAAATTTTGATTTTTTTAAAGTAGCTTCATATGTTGATCTCCAAGACGTTGGATCGTGAGATTCTTCAATGATCAATTAATGAACTTAGTTCTTTGTTTCAATCTATTTCAAAGTTGCTTGCTTCTTAGTGATAGAAGTAAGAAAACTTTGTTTGATCAAATCTCAGATTTGATAATCTTCTAGATCACCGTCTATGAACTTGTCACCACCAACTACAATCAATGGAGTTGAGCTCAGGAACAATATTACTTTGATGCCACTTGATGTAGTGGGGGCGGGCACAAGAGATAGGGAGAAGATCACCGTCTTCTCACAACAATAGATCCTTGAATTCACAAGGAAGATAGAAGGGAACAAACCCAAAATAAGAGAATATTATTAATAGAAAAGTTTTTCTTTTATTACAACCTTGAGCTGTATATATAACCTTCTAATAAACTCAGAGTCTTACTTGGTGTAGACTAAAAATAGGACTTAGACTCCACTAAGAATTCTACTTAACATATCTTAAATAAAAATATTTAAATCCTATTTCTTATTGGGTTAGGACTGTTATTGACTCAAATTGATAATTAAATACTAATTTTGATCAATACAGAACCTAAATCATCCAAAATAGTAAATAATAAAATTGTAGAAATTGATCTCAACTTTCCAACGGATAGTTATTTGTTAGATTTGGATGAATATCTTGGGGGATATAGCCTTCATACTATAGCTATATGAATTCTGATGGATCCTATTTGTAGTTGAAATTCAACTTGGACTGGATCTCTAATTTTACTTAAAAAAGATGTAGTTGTTCTACATCAATTGTTTAGGTTTTTGCTACTATATGGTTTTTTCGATGAGTGGCAGAGGTTAGGGAGGAGAGACTGGTTGTCCGATATTGACTTTGGTTCTGTTTGGGTTTCTTCTTTCCCACTTTTCTTTGCCGAGAGAGTCCTTTGTTGGTGGTTTTGTTCTGCTTATGCTTTTGGGAGGGGTTTTAGTGATGCTCTTCTTGCGAATGGGGTATTTTACTCTTTTTTGAGAGCTTTTAGTAACCAACTGTTAGGGATGAGAGACTGATTGTCTAATCTCAATACTGATTCATTTTGGACATTGTGTTTTTCTCATTGATTATGTCCATTTTTTGTGTTGTCTTGCCATTTAACCATTAATGTCTTGCTATTATTTTCTTTGGTTTTGTTTTTGTTTATGTTTTTCCCTTGGTGGATCTAAGCGATGGTGGAGGACCTTCCTCTCTTTGAGTTTATTTGGATGATGATGTGTTCAAGATTTGGTGCTTGTTATGTTGGTAATAGGTTTTCCTTTATTTTTTCTATCAATTTCCCGCTTTCTTACATTTTTCTAATAATAATCATTCTATATAGTGGTGGATAGCATCTCTTGTTGATTGATGATCTTCTTGCTATTTGAAACTTTTGTTTTGTTGGTCTCCTTTGATGATAGTAGTTTAAGGTATGTTGGGTGAGTGCTTGCCTGAGGGTTAGTGGTTGGCTCTTTTCCCTCATTTTGGTAAAATGGTGTCTCCAAACGTTTGTTATGTGGATGGGAAGTTCAATTCATGGGTATGCGGGAATTTTAATGTTGAAAGGGATTTTACTACTTTATGCTAAAGGTGAGAGAGGAGTATGGCTTTATTCAGCTTGTCATTTTTTTCATTTGGGTTGTATTTGATATATTAGGTTGTCATTTTTTCCTATTTTTCTTATCATTTTTCATAGGATTATATTGTGATTGCTTGAGTTTGGAGGCTCTTGCATATCCAAGAAGGTGGTGATTGCTATTGCAAAAACAAATGGCATGGAAAAATACATGCATAGCATTTGCATATTGGGATACAATGGCAGAGATTATTCAGCTGGTTGTGTCTAGAGCTTTATTATATTTTCTTAATTTCTTTATTTTTTTCTCATTTTGTTCACCTTTTCTAGGTGAGCCTTGGGTTTGTAATTGGCATGGTGTTATTATGCTGCAACTGTTACTTTCGTTTTGCTTTCCTAGCAATGATGATCTTTTGTTGCTAGATAGTTGTTAGATTGCTATTATATGATCCTAGTTTTATTTTAAAATGATGCAGAGTGGTAGAGCCTTGTACTTATTTTTTAGGACTAACATCCTCGAGTATTTGATCTACTTTTATTGTGACAACTTTTACTATCTCTTAATATTTTCAAGAGGGCAAATCTATTTTTTATTCCCCATATTTTGATGAAAACAACTTTAGTGTTTGGAAATTTTGCTTCAAAATTTTTATTAAGAGTATTGACTTTGATATTTGGCATTTGGTTGAAAATCAATATTCTCTATCTACCAAAATGATTGATGGTGTGAAGGTTCTTAAACCATCTCAAGAGTGGAATAAAAAAAAATAAAAAGGCCGGGTTTCACTAATGTCAAAGACATAAACATATTGCATTGTGCCCTTAATGAAAATAATTTTAAAAAATTTTATTATTTAAAACTACTCATGTGTTTTGAATTTGCTTATTGCATACTCATGAAGGGATTGACAAAGTGAAAGTTTTGAAAATTTTAATTCTTGTAAATAAATTCGAATTTATCAAAATGTACTCTTGAATCTAGATCAAACATGTTTTCATGATTTATGGTGATTTTAAAGGGCCTACATTTGTTAAGTAAATATTATACTAATGAGAAAGTTATGAGAAAGATTCTTAGATATTTTCCAAGTTCATAGGAATTGAAGGTGATGACTATTCAAGAAGCAAAGGATCTCAAAACACTCACACTTGAAAAAATCATAGCTTCATTATTAACCTATTAGATAAGCTTCAAGGAATGGTCAAAGGATAATAATAAAGATAAGAAGATGGTGAAGAAGAAGGACTCAAGGAAAAAGAAAGTAGAAGACAAGGAGTCACCCCGTCAAGCTCAAGAGAAGAGAAAAAAAAAAAAGAAGAAAAGAAGGGAAAAGCCTAAATAAAATACCATAAATAATGACTCCAAGAATCATGACCTTAACCTTTGTCTCATGGCAAAGGATTATGAAAATAATGAGGATGAGAAATGTGATTTACCTTTTGAGGATTTATATTCAAGGCATGAAAATTTACTTCTCAAGCATGCTACATTGAACAAGAAAATAATTTCACTTGAGAATAATCTTGATTCTTTGAAGTCTTCTGAAAGCTCTCATAATTGTAAAAACAATATATCATGGTTCTTCAAAAGGAAAATGTTACTTTAAAATCTTCTAAAAATCTCATGTGATTGTAAAAAGAATGTTGAAGTTCTTAAAAAGGAGAATTGTGATTTAAAAAAGACTTTGAAATTTTCTTTCATGGAAAATCAAATGAATGTTTTGAATAAATTTGGACTTGATTTTATTTCATCTTCAAAATCCAAAGAAATAAAATCCACTTTTGTAAAGGTTTCAGATGTAAAATTTTTAAAATTAAAATGTCACAATTGTAGTTTTCATGGACATATCTCCACTTATTATCCAATTAAAAGAAGTAATATTTTTAAAGAAATTTGGGTACCAAAGAGCATAATTCCTAAACTTGTAGAATCTAAATAAGTTTGGGTTCTAAAATCTTCCACTACTTAAGTTATTTTTTTTAGTTAGGGATGACACTTATTTTCAAAAATTTTATCTTTTAGTTATCCTCTAGCTTAGTTTGCTTAAGTAGGGTTTCCTACTTCCATTTGAAATTTTTGATAATTAATTTTTATTGAAACTTTTTATAACCAATATTTATGATATTATGTGATATTACTAATTTCTTTTTAAATAGATAGATATGTTTCTTTTTTAGATATTGAAGAGAAAGCCCGCTTGGATGACATCCTAATGAACTTTAAAGGATGTTAAATCACATGAGATAATCTAATATCTTATAATTCTTTTAACTTTCCTTTAATGTAATGATCTTCACATGATATATTTTAATTAATATGTATTGATTGAGTCATGATACTATTAGTACCATAGGTAGGTGGAGTTTTTGTTTATGTTAAAAATGATTTTTCAATAATTTTAAGTGAAACTAATCAATGATTTTTTGATGAGACTTTGCTTTTGCCTTATTCAAAATGAGATTGGAGTTTTGTAAATCGAGAGTGGATTTCTGAATTTCTTTTAAATTTTTTATTGTTTAATAGGTTAGGTCATCCGAATGTGACGGTTTGACCATCCAAACTCTAATGACAAAGAATTGTTTGTTGTCTCTAATATATTTGAATGCCTAAAGAAGCCAGTTTGATTGCTCAAACTCTATACATAGAAAATAGCTCTCTATTTTTGTTATGTTCAAATGTCTAAACAGGCCAATTCATTCATTTGAACTCTGAACACATAAAATAACTCTATGATTTTACTAAGTTTTCGATGACCAAACGTGACTTTTCTACAATTTCTTCTTTTAAAAAAAATCCTAGATTGGCCAATTGAACCCTATCTTCTCTCCCTCAATTGCATGCATCTCTCCTCCAATGAGCCTTGTCCATCGGTTCTAAGCTCTAGAAGGCCTCCAATTGCACTTTTCCATCTTTCTGTCCTTCGATTTTGGCCCATTTCCACCTCCTTCTTCACCATGCCATAACAGCAGCATGGGGTTTCCCAATAATACTCTAGTGAGGCATCAAATACCCCAATTGCCTTCGATTCCCCTATTGCCTTCAAGCGGTATCAAGATCGATTTCTTCTCATACCATTCCTTCACAAATTATTGATTTTGAATCTCTAGATTCTTTCAATTTATCCCCTCTTTTTACTTCTCAAGGATGACTATCTTTAGTTAGAGAGAGGGAAACCTACTTTGATGAGGATGTCCAAATTTTTTACTCTAATGCCTCTTTTGACTATAACACCTCTATTCTCACATCTTATAATGAACTCATTCCAATTGAACTAAATATAGACATGCTAGGGCATATTCTCCATATTCCTAATAATGGTGATAGGCTTTTCATCGTCCAATTTTTGGAAAGGGAGAATCTTCCCATTGCTTAACCTAAGGCTATTCAAATTATTTTTGAGGAAAACTTTGAAGCAGCCGTGGTTAAAAAGGTTGCTAATTTACTTCCACCTCGCTCTCACATCCTCCACTAGACTTTAGCCTACACTATCCTTCTGAAGGGTGGATATCAGAATGAAGTATTTTATATGAAGTTGTATCTTATTTACTGTTTTTTGATTGATCATCAAGTCAACCTTTCATATGGCATTCTTTGATACATGGCAATCAATATCTATCATATTACAACTGCTCTTAGATATCTAAGTATTATCACTAGCATCTTTTGATATTTTCACGTTGCCATCTCTCCTTGTGATCCTTTCACTTGCCTTCGATATATCCCTATTGAGTCCTTCTATAGAGCTTCACTATACCAAATAGGTTTTTGCAAACAAGGAGGTGAATGGGTTGTGCTCTTTGTTATACCCCCACTACCAAGGACACTAGAGAGGAGACTTGATATAAGGATGCTAAACTCGAGGCAATGGATGTTGATGATGGTGTAGGTGCTGATCCTACTAGTTCATCTCGTCCCTATCAATTGCTCCATTAACATTCGGATACATTGAGTGATCATTTTCGGGAGTTTTCTGTTGACACTACTTAGTGTCTCGATTGGATCAAGGATATGTTGTATACATTGTTAGATCACTTTCCTCCCGAGCCCAACTCTTAGGATTTTATTCTCTATTTTGATGATGTTTTTGATGGTTTTATGGATGTTATCGTCGAGATTGTGGATGTCATATAATTTATGATTATGACTTGTGGACCTTTATTATCAATTTGTCGATAATGATTATTTTGTAATTGACTTGGATGTGAATGCAACTACTACTATCTTGTTATGTTTTAAGTTTAAAATTAGTGTATTCATATCTTATATGGACTTACTTATGTGGATTAAGATTTCTTATTAATATCCATGAGTTCAATATCTTTTTATTGTACCCATTAATATCAAAAGGAGGAGAATAATTAAGACTTGGACTTGGAGTTAGATAGTTCTCATTAACAACTAATAGTTTCATTAAGGGTTGAAATGCTAGAGTGAAGGGGAGCATGCTACGCTTTCATCTTATAAGTGATGGCCTTAATATGCTTTTTGCTAAAAATTATTTATATTTCTTAATATTAATATTAATGGTTTGGATCTTCAAATTCTTGTTATAGTTGATATATATGCTTATAAAGGATCTATCATCATCAAAAAGGAAAAATTATTGTCTATTATAGTTTTGATGATGACTAAATTATGTATTTAATGGTTTATCAAGTTGTAAGTACTTATAGCATAACTAACCTTATGAAGAAACTAAAAGTTCATTTGGAAGTTTTAAGATAATGGTGAATATATTGTGGAAGTGTGATGGTGGATCAACGAATGTGATTTGAGGTCAAAATGATGGCTTGAAGATTATTCAAGCAAACTCAAAACTCGAGATGACTTGAAGACTATTAGGTTTATTATTTTCATTTTCATTTTGTCGAGTTGAAGATTTGAATTGAAATCTTCAATTAATCGTGTTTGATACCTCATTTTATTTTGGTACCTTCATATGTCTTATCTATTTTTGGCCAAGTAAATTGATAAAGTGTAAAACATGGTTTGAACTTGTAAAAACTTAGAATCTGAATTTCTATCAAGTTCAGATGCCCAAACTATAAAGTTCAGATACCCAAACATAACATGTAGAATTTAGGTTCCTATCTCTATTAAGTCTCATCACCTGAACTATCCTATCAAATCCTCCAAACATATTAGACAAAAGTTTTCCAACTTCTATTCTAATGAGTTCTATCGACCTAACCTAGAGTTTGGTTGTTTGAATTCACACGTTCAGTCATTCAAACTATGAGTTCGGTTGCTTGAACATATGTAGACATAATACAATAGTTAGTTTTTCGACTGTTGGAATCAATTTGATCGATCGAGTATTACAAAAAAAGTATGTGTTTCACCCTAGTAGCTAGTTTTTGTTCCAAATGGTATTTAAAGGCTTGGGGTTTATTTGGCTTGGGGATTAATATCTTGATAACTTTTATATCTTTGACTAACTCTAGAGAGAAAATATAAACCTCCAAACCTTTCCAACCTCATAAGAATTCATAAATATGTGATTTTACTTTCAAATCTTCATGCTTTTGTACTCAACTTGAGAGACTCTTGCACGAGAAATTTTGTGTTTCTCTTTTCACCTTTTGTATTATAAATAATTCTAAAGTGTTAGGAGTATGTGAATGATAAGACTCTGGAATTGGAGTTAATTTTTGATTAACTGGAGTAAGACTTATATTGACTTGGCTTCACCTTAAGGAAGCAATACTCACAGATTACGAGTTAGTGTAAAGGTTTAGTTCACCTCAAGAAATGACATCATTAGTGAAGTAATTAAAGTTATTAAGAGCGAGGCAATGAACATGAAGTAGGTGTAGTTGGTTACTGAATCATATAAACGTTCAATGTATTCTTTTCTTATCTCATTTATTATTGCAAATTATATTGATTATCTTTTTGAGGATTGAATTGGATTTTAATTTGCTAAAATTGCATATTGATCTTATAAAACCTAATTTACCCACCCTCTTATGTTTTCATTTCGTCGTTCATGAGTATCTTCATCAGTTGCATCTCCGCTAGTAGTATCTCTCTCTGTTAGCATGCTTCACTACTAATGAGCATCTCCACTAGTAGCTTCTCCCCAGAAAGATAGGAGTTATGTTTGACTATATAATTATTGATACATTTTTATTTTGTATAATTCTTGTGTAAAAATTTTCTTTATTATATGCTCATGTGATCTATAAATCCTACGATAAGAGCTCTTTTTAATTGTAATTTTTATTGTTCGGACATTTGAACTAGAGAATGCATAAACAGAGAACATGTTTTCCATATGAGAAGTTCAAACAATTGAACTATGATGTTCTATTGTTCGAACTCTACAAACGGGAAGTTTGTTTCCATGATCAATAATAGGTCAAGGATGAAAAAGATTGGCTCACGACCTTCTCTATAGTTGTCAGATCCATGATCAAGAACTAATAAGTTGGTGCTTGATGTGGATGTGTGGAAGTTGCCTTCTTTGTAGTTTTCGGAGAGAGGAGCTCTAATTTTGTCAGCGTGTGAAAACCTGGATTTGTTCGAGAGAGGAACTCTATATTCGAAAAAAAAAATGAGAAAATCCATACTCAATCACAAAAAAGAGAAAAGACAAGGACAAAAAAATATTTTTATAGCAATGATTAAAATTTAACCCATGATTTAATTTTTTGATGGACGATAAGGATCTACTTACACTAATGGCTGAAACTTAAGGACTACTATATAATTTTTCATCTTAGGGTCACTTATATATAATTCAATAAAAATTGAAGGACTTATATGTGAATTATCTTTAATTTTAATATAACTAGTGTTTGATGTTATACATATTAGTAGTATTTTTCGAATTAGCCATATTAATTACAAATAATGTTTGGTTGTAAAACGAAAATGAGCACATTTTAATTATTTTTTAATTCAAAATCAAACAAGTTCTTAAATTTAAGTTTATTTTCTTAAAGTTAGTCTGGCCTATCGACTTTGGGGCATTTGATAATAAACTAAAACCAAAATTAGTGAACTGTTTTTATAAACTAGTATTTTTTTTATCAAAATTGACCTTATAATAATTTAAAATTTGAAAAATTAATTACTTTTTTATAATAATTTAATTTAATAGTTGTATAAAATAATTAATACTACTTTTTTTAAAAAAATAAAAAAATTGAAATTTTTTTATACCTTAGTACTATTCTATTACCAAACCGCCACTGGTCCTTCTTTGTCGTGGTTCATAGCGTGTGCTCATGATAAGGTGGGCCAAAACTTGGAGTCACTCTCTACTTGCTAAGACATTGGCAAGTCAAAATGTAACCCGAGTTACTTCCATTAGGTTTTAATTTTGGAATATTATGCATGAAATAATTCATATATATATTGTACATTGATTGATAATGAATTTTGCTCTTTTGGCGTCGAGTACGAGCTGTGGGATTTGTTGGTAGATCAACATTGATTTTACATTTAGTACAAGACTTTTATATACTATTTTTATTTTATGTTTGTCATACTTATATTAAATTTACTATGATCGTTGTATGGTTCATTATTTTGACCTTGCATTTTCTATGATTTCATGTTTGTTATATTGATCTTGCATTCCGCTCAAGTGTGATGTGGTGTTCTCATCACATTTGACACTAAGTAGTTATCTCTGAAAAAAAATATATCACAAAGATAGTGAATTAATTCATTTACATTTTGATCGTGGAATGTTAGGGTTGTATAAAGATTCCTCCGAATAATTCATTTACATAGGGTACATTATTTGATAATTTGCTTTGTTATTAATTTGCCATATTTATTTTTCGCCTTAAATATTCTGTGCTTTTTAAGTAGCATTTTGACTCACAAAATTGGAATTTTGTAAACGAAATAATGCATCAAATGCGCATCATAACAACAAAGGTTTTAAGTTTCGGTCGAAACTGAGCGGTTTCGGCGTAAACGGCTCAATTTCAGCCGAACCCGAAACCGAAACGAAATCTTAAATTTATTTTGGTTTAGAGTTTACTGTTCATCTTTACCAACGACCAAAACTCGCGCGGGGAGCTCGCGTCGGCTTCGTGTCTGAGCCTGCGCCCTCGCCAGACTGGCCCCACGCGTTTGCCAGCTTGCCGCCCCTCCCTCACCTGCCTTGCGCCCTAGTCAACTTGACCTCTACTCCCGCAAGCTGAGGCCAGCCTTGCACCGGAGCCAGCACTGTAGCCAATTTGTTTCCGACGCCCTTGTCAGTTTCTGTCAAATAATATTCACGTATATAATATTATTCACGTAACTGTTCATTATTTTTAAAATTTTTTAAATATATTATATTTTTTTAATTTGAAGTTAAAAAATAATAAAAATAAAGTTAAATTTTAGTCAAAATATAATTAATAAAAAAATATTTTGGTTGAAACTGAAATAAAATGATTTTGATTGAAATACATTGACTTTTTTGTTCACATGCATGTGTACATGACCGTTCTATCGAAAGTAAAACAAAAAAAAATTTGTGTCGGTCTCACCCCCATGGGAATCGCTGTCACGAGATTGCGTAGAGTTAGTTGTTTTGGCTCGTATGTCTATAAATTTTCATCTAGATCGTTCAGGTACTGAATTCATAATTCCACATCCAGATGTTTTAAACTCAACTGATGATGATAATGATTAGTTATATTATATTATAATTAATAAATTATGTATGTGTCAATTATATTTTAATAATAAGTTAATTTTGCTTATGTTATTTTAAAATTTTCATATTCATATATTTCTCATATATTTTTTTATATAGTAATATATAAAAACAGTGGTTAACTATCAAAATTAATTTTAATTAATTAAAATAATATTTAATATTGTGATAAAATTAATTATAAATTCTTTCATAATTTTTAAATTTTTATAAAAAAAATTTTAAAATTTTATCGTATTTTTAATTTGAAGTCAAAATATAGTCAAAATATAGTCAAATTCTGATCAACACATAATTAATAACTAAAAAAAAATCTTTCAGCCGAAACGGCCGAAACGTATTAATTTCGCTGGGTCCCAAAACTGAAACCGAAACCGAAATCGCAACTATAAACCTTGATAAGAACTTTTTTTTTAAATTGGAACTAAATATACCTGTATAGGCATTATTTGCAGAAAAGTGGCAAGAAGCTAAAATATGGATGCATCTTCTTTCTTGTTAATTATATAGAAAGGCAGTGGCTTGAAGAGTTTTATTTTCTGAGCAAATTTATCTAAATTTAGATTTCATTTAGACATCATTTGAATTATTTATATTTTTAAAAAATATAATGAATGATTACTTTTATTGTTATGGTGGAGAAAAATTTTAATGAAAGTTATATATTAAGAAAATAATGCATGTGATGATATTCAAAACAAAGTGAACAAAAATAAAAAAATTATTTTAGGTAAATGTGATAATTGGTGGTTTGGTTGTATGAAAGTAACACAAAAATGGGAGGAGCGACTTTATTTTTCTTGACTGAGGGGAAGTGTTATGAAGAAATTGACACCTCATTTTCTCAAAATTCTCTCTAATTCTCGAAAACTGAATTTGTACTGAATTTGGCTTTTTCATTTTCTAAAGAAAAGTCCCTAAAAGTGTAAAATAAATGAAGAGTATTTAATAAATAGAAAAGTAATATTAAAAATTTCAATCTAATAAAAATATTTTATTTGATAATTTATTATTATATGATATAGGTATCTAATAGATTATTTTTAAGATATGATCATAAAAATTACTTTAATTTTATTTATTATAATTAATTTTTAAAAACAATTTTATTATAACTCGTTACTTGCTTTTAACGTTAAATAAGTATAGTAAAATGGAGCTATTTTGATTATTAAAAAGAAAATTATCATATTTTTATCATAAATCTTTTGTGTTGGCTTTAAGTTATTTAAAAGCATATCCAGATTTTTTTTATTTTGTATTAATTCTTCTTATCAATTTCATTAATATTGTATTTTTAAAATTTTATATTTTAGAATTTTTACTTCTCAAATATATTTTATATGTACAAAATATCAAAAGTGAAACACCTACGATGAAAAATCACTTGTAAAAATGGAGAGTAGGTGATAGAGAACTGGCAATTCTACTTTCTCATACTTCCTCAGATTCAAATGGACCTATGGAAAGAGCAGCGAAGAAGTAAAGCTAAAATAATAGTTTACTATTCATCCATTGGGTGAATTTATTAACTTATGCGGGTGAATTTAATAATACTCGTATTCTATTAAGTAAAGGCCTATTTAACAAAAAAAAAGAAAGAAAAAGAATTCATGTTAAACGTCTATATAAATAGTTAGATGGTAATCTTCCTGCACAATAGCGAAAAATAATTGTGCTTAAAAGGGTATATGTGCAAAAATTATAATTTCTTTTGTCAATAATTCATACTCTTTGACACTTTGTGTTTTTCTGGTTCTCTCCGACTAATTCAAATTTGTACAAAAATAAAGAACTATTCATCCAGTGATGATCGGGAGAAGATACTTCAATACTTAAGTTAATATCTCTTTTTATTCTTAGGGGCTCTGAGCATAGCTAAAAATAGAGGAAAACAGAGATTTAGAAATTAAAACAGAAGATGAAGATGCCTTATCTTAGTGCTTGGGCACTATTTTTATAGGATCTTTTTGATCACTTGATCCGAACTCTTTGGGTGATTCTACTATTATTGGTGTGTGAGTTTGCTGAAGGTATTTCAAAATTTTTTTTCTGACATTATGTATTGTGACTCCACAAGTTTTCTTGTATTGTAGGACATGGAGTAGGTGGTGGTTGTGGCTACAAGGGTTAATCTTCTAGATTGTCACAAAGATTAGTGCTCATGTGGTTTAAGAGTGTGTGTAAAATGTTAGGATAAAGTAACTTGGGTATTGTGGGCCTAACATGGCCTAACTACCAAACTACGGAGGCTAAGCTCTGTGGTCTGTCTGTCAAGTTATGAGGCTAAGCTCTTTCGGGCTTTGTTTGGCCATGGTGTAGAGGGGAACATTAACACCACCAAGTTTCGCTTTGAACCGATCTCTAATTGTTAGTGGGTTTCAGTTTTGGTTCAATTACGTCTCTTTGACATATAATAGACCCCAAGCCCTTCATGTAGCTTCTTGTCTTCCGAATGCAAGGGCTTACATATTGCTTGTCCTTCTCAAGTTACCTTTTCTAGGCCACTCTTTGCATTGAGTTTCATGGGAAGGTAAGTGACGATTTTTCTCCATGGAATGTAAGTGGCACAGCTCTAGCTACTCTTTGCACTAAATTCCATGGGAAGGTAAGCATCTCATATTGTTAAATTTAGATGTCTCAAACTTATATTAGAGTTTGAGTTAAAGTAGAAATTCAAAATTAGATTTAGCATTGTGATTGATTTTGAATACTTATTATGTAATATTAGGAGTTGCAATTAGAGTAAAATTTAGGCTCAATAAGAACCTATAAATATTCTACTAATACATAACATTTAAGTGTGGTATAGTGCTGAGATTGGACTAGAAAGAAATAGAGAGAGAGTAATAGAGAGAATAAAGAGAAGAGAAAGAGAGAGTATGTGTCGGCTCACATGTGTGAATCTTTCTAATATTTCTCGGTGGTCTTTTGTGTTGGTTTCTCGTGATGTCCTCTTAGAGATTTTCTTTGAAGGTAAAGACATTGCTGAAACTTGGTAAAATAGTTTAGTTAGATAAAAAAAAGTAAAGTCTTTCTTATAGACTCTTGTAAAGCATTTTGATAGTGGATCTTTCATTTTTCTCCATAGATGTAACCTGATTTTGAGTGAATCATGTATATAGTTATATCTTTTTTTGTTATTTTCTTTTATCCTGATTACCTTTCATTTCTTGTGTTGTTTGAGAATAAGGTGATCCGTGAACCTTTTGCTGTAAATTCCAATAATTCGTATCAGAACTTAGGAGCAAATAACCCATATAACAAAGTTCTTACTCGAGGTGGAGAAGTCTGACAACAAGATAAATTTTACTTTATGACAGAAGAAGATGAAGACGATTCTTATTTATTAAGGCCTGCAAAAGACGTTAAAAGATAAAGAAAAGAAGCCAGCTAAGATAAGCGATGAAGACTGGGAGGAGATAAATAAGAAGGTATTGAATTTAATTATTCTAAGCTTGACTGATGAGGTTTTGTATGACATCATTGATGAAAAGATAACGGTAATTGTCTAGACAAAACTTGAGAAGTTGTACATATTAAAAATCCTTATGAACAAGTTCTATTTGAAACAATAATTGTATGAACTAATATGAGCGAAGGTACAACTATATTTATCACCTGAATATTTTTAATAAGATTATCAATGATTTACTAAAAGTTGATATGAAGTTTGAATAGAATAATAAGATGTTGATTCTCCTGATGTCTCTTCCTACTTCGTACAATCATATTGTGACCATAATTTTTTATGGTAAAGAAACTCTTAAGATTAAGGAGGTGACGGCTAGTCTTCTTTCTAATGAAAAGAGGAAAAACTCTAATATCAATATTGAGATTGATGAAAGATTGGTGGCTTACAAAAGAGGAAGATTGAGAGAATATGGAGAGGGCAAGCAACGGTCTAAATTAAAATTGAAGGCGAAGGTACAATATTAATTATGTATGAAATATGGCCACATTAGCTAGTATTATCTGGATCATAGGAAAATAGAGTCTTCAAATATGATGACAGCAGTGGTAGATGAGACTTTTCATAATAGTACGAATGGAGACATTCTTATAATATCCGCAAAAATTGGCGCTTCTAGTGAGTGGATTTTAGACTTTTGTAGTTCTCACCATGTTTACTTTAGAAAAGATTGGTTTACTTCTTATAAGGAGAATAATAAGGAAGATATTGTTTGACTAGGCGATAATTTAACCTGTGAGATCTCCGTTGTGGGAACAATCCAAATCCAGATGTTTGAAGGAGCGGTTCATACTCTTACTGGGATGCGGCATGTCCCCAAGATGCGAAAGAATCTAATTACACTTAGTGTACTAGACTCAAAAGGTTGTAATTATTCAGTGAGAAATGAAGTCATGAGGGTGACACACAATATTAGGATCCGGATGAAAGGAGAAAAATATGCCAATATTTATCGATTGATAAGGAACACCATTGTAGGTGGAGTTTCGATGACTATAGTAGTGAAGAGGAAGCGTGATACTCGGAGTGATTTGACAGGTGATAGATATTTTTCTCAAGTTATTTTTGTTATAGAAGTAGACATAAGTCTTCTGAAAGACTTTCAGAAGTACAAGATTATAGCTATGAAGAGCAAATTTGAGGTTGGCTCGAGCTTGTGTCTTATAATTAGCTAAATAAGCTAGTAGCTCAGGAGGAGGGGTTAGATGAGAGATGATGGCTGAAGATTCATAATGGTGGCATGCCCGAGTTCAAGCCAAGGTGAAGATTGTTAAATTTGGATGTCTCAAACTTAGATTAGAGTTTAAGCTGAAGTAGGAATTCAAAATTGGATTTGGACTTGTGATTGATTTTGAATACTTATTATGTAATATTAGGAGTTATAATTGGAGTAAAATTCAAACTTAATAAAGGCCTATAAATATTCTAGTAATACATAGGATTTAGGTGTGATGTAGTGCTGAGGTTGAACTAGAGAGAAATAAAGAGAGAAGAATAGAGAGAGTAAAAAGAAGAGAAAGAGAAAGAGTGTGTCAGTTCTTGTGTGTGGGTCTTTCTATTACTTCTCGGGGGTCTCTCGTGGTGATTCCTCATGATGTTCTCTTGGAGATTCTCTTATCTTATATTACTTCTCATTTCTTGTGTTGTTTAAGAATAAGGTGATTCGTGAATCATCTACTGTGAATCCCAACATCAGATGACATTGTTGAGTTGTGACATTGTAATGTCGGGCTCACAATTTTTCTATTTTGCCAAAACTTGACAATGTCATCTGAGACATGTCTAGACATCTTTTTAACCTTTGCGAGGAGGTTGATTAGACAGAATCGAATCATAATAACTTATCATACGAGCTAGATTGTGCCAACATGAGGTGGTGGCATTTCGAGAAAGGCTATGTGCATCCTGCAATCGACTCTCTAGGGGTAGGCAGTGGGAGACTTTCCTCCTATCCTATGTTTGAAATGAGCAGAGAAGGACATATCGAGCTGACAAGGTCTGTTCCCTCATAGAGCTACAGCGACTCAAGAAATGGAGCGATTTCTCTCTTGTGAGGAATTTCTAGCCCTGTTGCAACATGCTCAGAAAAGTGGAGTCATTGAGGGGCAATGACTTCTGACCAAGGCAAGGTCCACCTTGTTCTTATAGGGGTTTGTCTACTATAGGGTTCACCAACTTGGGTTGCCGTTGCATTGCCCTTTGGCCCCTCCATTTATGGCTGCCCGCTACACCGTCAATGCCATCTCTTGCCATCAAAGAAAAGTGGTAGAGCCATCAAAGAGGCTTGGTCCGTAACCTACACTGCTTTCCACCATCCGACATGGTTTTTTCATTGTCACTCCACCCAAGCTAGTTGCCTACTGACTTCTTTGCATTGCTCGCCTAGCTGCCATGCGAAAGGCCTTGCATTCACACCATCGTCACTTTGCCAAATTTGATTGGATTTGATCATTAGGTGAGGAGAAGAAGCTCGGGAGGAAGAAGGCTTGGAGAAGGAGAATGGGAAGAATGAAGGAAACGTAAAACCAAAAATTAAAACAAAAGAAGTTTTGGCTAGCAAAAAAAAATCAAAAAAATGAATAAAAAACAAAAGCCTATGTGGGGAGAGTGGTTTGCAACAAAGAAAAAGAAAAAAAAAAGAAGAAAAGGAGAGAGAAAGAATTTTGTTATTATTATTTTACTTCTCCCCTTTGCCTCGATTTATGTGACATGTGAGTCAGTAATCAATATTGGCCTAAGGAATTTCTTTCAAAACTTAATCACCTTACTTTCAGGTCTAAGAGATTCTTTCAGGAATCCAACTACCTTACTTTCTAGCTTCAAGGATTACTTTGGGAATCTGACTATTGTATTTAGAGTTAAGGGATTCATTTGAAAATCTAACCACTGCACTCTTGGCCTAGGGATTCCTTCAAGAAGTCAACTATCATACTCTTGACTCAAGGGATTCCTTCAGGAACCCCACTGTCATACCCTTGGCTTAAGAGATTCTTTCAAAAATTTGACTGCCATACTCTTACCCGAAAGGATTCTTTCAGGAATGTGATCATCATACCCTTGTCCTATGGGATTTTATTTGGAAATCTGACCACCATGCTTTGACCTAAGAGATTCTTTTAGGAAGTCGACCATTATAATTTTGGCCCTAGAGATTCTTTCGGGAATCAGACGCTGTACTTCTAGTGTAAGGGATTCCTTTAAAAATTCAAATTTTGCATTTTGGTCTATGAAATTTCTCTATAAATTTGAATGCTATATTTTTTTTCTTAAAGAATTTCTTCGAGAACCTAACTACAAATCAAACAAATTAAATCAAATTAATTAAAATTAAATTAAATCCAAACTCAAATCAAAATTAAATCAAGCCTAAGTCTGAACTAAAATCAAATTATGTCTAAACCTAAATCAAAATCAAAATCAAAATCAGATTTAAACTAGAACTAAAACCAATTTTGAATTAAATTAAATTCAAATCAAGTAGAGTTAGTCAACAACAAGCACAAACCCATTAACAATATCTTGAATTCAATCGATAACAAACTAAGAAAAAGATCATCAATTGTTAAATCAGATATGATAAGCATAAACCAAGATCGCTAACCATTTCAAAGTGAACTAAGGTTAGTTTGGACTTGCTTAGTCAGTCAAGCAAGCATTATGTTTGAAGAATGTTAATTGATAACAATCACAAAAATCATCTATAATACCTCAAATTCAATTAAAAAAAGATCGTTGATTGTTAAATCAAAGATGGTCAGCATAAGACAAGACTGTTAACCATTTCAAACTAAGCTAAGGTAGACTTGAATTTGCTTAGTTAGTCAGCCAAAGGTCGTATTCAAATAAGTACAACCAACACAAGCATAAAGTTATCGGTAATGCTTCAAATCTAATTGATATAAGCAAAAAAAAGAAGTTCGCCAATTATCAAATCGAGAATCATTAGTATGAATTAAGATTGCTAACATTCTTTTAAATCAAATCGAATTGAGGCAAGCTTAAACTTGCCTAGTTAGTCAATCAAATGCTATATTCAAAAGGAAGTCAACTAACAATAAGCATAATGCCATTGGTGAAAATTTAAGCTTAACCAACATAAGCATAAAAGCCATTGGTGATACTTTAAACTTAATTGTCAACTAGCCAAAGAGTCCATTGATTATTAAATCAGAGATAATTAGCACAAGCCAAAGTCATTAATCATTCTATTAGATCAAATCAAACTAAGGTAGGATTAAACTCACTTAGACAATCAATTAAATGCCATGTTCGAAGAAAGTTAACTAACACAAGCATAAAAGTCATATGCAATACTTCAAACCACGGTTCTCAGTTTCAGCCTATATTGCAATTTCAGATTTTAAAAATATATTATTTATATATATGTGTTATATTTACATTATAAATCACTATTATCTTAGTGGTTAAGTCTTTAACTCAGGTTACAAGTGACCTAGGTTCAAATCCTATGAGCAATATTTTTTATTTTCTTGCATATTTTAAATATTTTTACCAAAAAAATTTATGTTGTGGGGCAACCCAGGGACTGGCTAGTAGACCTACACATCGATGCTACTTGGGTTTCCATTTTTTACCAATTGGGCAATAGTTTAAATCTATAGAACCAATTGGGCAAACTCAGCTCTAGAGACAGGTAATCGTTGTGGGCCCCCAACTTTGATTTAGGCTAGCCAAGACCCAATTTTGGATATGCTCTCATTGTTTGAAGACAAGGATTTGGGGCATTATTATAATGTCAGATGTGATGAACTAGTCCCATATCAGATATTGGATAGATAAAGTCAAATATGTATAGTGAAAAATATTCATATCCCATGAGCTTAAGTTTTTGGGATGGTTTGGTGTCTGATCCACTATATTGATCCGATTAGATACTATTTCGACTCCCTCAACAAGTAGTATTAGAGATTTAGGTTCGAAATTGTGCAAACACTTAATACCGAAATTATCATGATGATGCGACTGAATTAAGTCGTATATTAGTCTCTCTTAAAAAATCGAAAAAATAAGACAAAAACTCATTAGTATGGGTCATATGGTAGAACTGGTCGAGTAAAAGAGTCTTTGATTAAGAGTGTTAAAATTGATATGGTCAAATCATACTTAAAGGGAAAATTGTTATAATGTCAAGTGTGATGAATTAGTCTCATATCGAATATTGAATAGATAGAGTCCAATATATATAGTGAAAAAAGTCCATATCCCATGAGATTAAGATTTTAGGATGGTTTAGTGTTCGACCTACTATATTAATTTGGTTTGACACTCTTTCGACTTTTTCAATAGTACATTTCCTAATAAGGTTTGCTGCGACGCTATTTGCTTTAAGATGTCACTGCTACCTGCTTTCCTAGACGTTGTTGTTGCAATGGCATGGTTGCTCCATCGGTGGATTCATATGCAGTAGTGAGACTAATTACTTTGATTTCATCCCAACTCATCTTTCAATTTATCTTAGGATCCAACTTTAACTCACCATTACTTCTTTACACATTAATTGATGTGCAAAAAGTCATGTTAATGGCCCTAGTATGACAGAAATCCGAATTCGGTTGCTCAATTATATATTATTATTGATAAAAAGTAGAACATTTGGTAAACAAAATAGCAACAATTTTATATAAAATATACTTAAAACAAGTTGATTAATGCTATGTTTTAGTCAAATATGAATCGAATTAGTTCATATGGAACTATTACGTCACTTAGAATCATCATTGTTCGATAGTAGATTAGCATTAAGTTTGCTCTAATCTTTTTTCTATCAAAAAAAAAAATTTCAGATTTTCATGTGCTAGACATTTGACTCATCAAATACTCCACTACTTCCTACCCAACAGGATCATAGTAGTGGTTTCTACGTGGCAGTTACCTCATTGGTCCTTAATACCAATTATTTTGTTGAATATATATTTGCATATTAACCCCCCTAATGTGCTTTGTGTTTCCTCTCAAATTAACTTCCATGTATAATGTCATTTGTAACTCATTAACTTCCATGCTTTGTGAATCGGGTCTGCCTAAACCCAAGCTCGAATCCGAACTTATACTTTCAAGTCCCGCCCGACTGGAGGCCTGAAATTTATATTAAATTTTTTGGGCCGAGCAGGAACGGGCTTTCGGGCCTATTAACTTTTCTGAAACTTTTATGCCCGAGTCTAACCCAAGGCTAAAGTATCAAGCCCAAGTCTAAAATTTTGGCTATTTCTGTCGTGACCATCACGGCTCATTTATCTGACATGAGACTAGATCTTCCTGTCAGGCTCAGACCTAAAGCTGGAGAATTCTAACCAGAGTTAGATATCGGTCTAACCAGAGGAGCTTGTCTGCTCTCTCTCTCTCTCTCTTCCCTCTGGCTACATTCTCCATGGCTTGACCAGACACCAACAACGAGGTTCAACTAATTTGGTCGGTAGAAAATGGTTTAACTACCATGTTAGGCTGCCATGTGCCATAACATTTTCTTAATCTTCTCCTCTGCGGTAAACCCTAAAATAAGTAACTAAATTAAATTAGAATACTCATCAACCTCCTTGAGTTTTTGATGATGTGAGCTCAGTGGTAATAACTAATGAGACGGCATGTGGAGGTGGTTGTGGTTGTGGTTGTTTTGAGGGGATTTGTGCAAAGAATTTCCTTTTTTTAATTCACTTTTGGTCTCTTAGAAAAAAACTCCATTTTCTGGATGCATCACATGCCATGAGTAATATAGTATGCATCTTTATTTATGTTTTCTAGGCATCCATATTTCTATTTAGGGTTTTTAGATATATGCATTAAAAAAATATGCCTAGGGATAATATAGTAAAAAACAATCATACAAACGCATGAAAATATTTAAGCCACCATTTGATTTGGAATCAAGATTAGGATGAAGATTAAGATTAGTAAATTAATTTTTAAACTAATATTTTTTTATTAAAATTAACCCTATAATAATTTAATATTTGAAAAATTATTTTATTTTTTTTATAATAATTTAATTTAATAGTGATGTAAAATAAATAATATTATTTTTGTAAGAAAAAAATTTCAAACAAGCTGATCTTAATTCTAATCCCAAATCAAATGATGCTTAATTATCTAAGTGCCTACTAATAGTAACATAAGATGCTTGGATACAACATAACAGCTCATTTGACGCCCAAGTATTTGACTAATCACCTAATTATCATTTTTACTTTCAAATGTTTAGATAATTTTACCAACAAATTTATAAATATTAACAGAAAACTCTTAGAATTTTTTGAAATTTCTTATTAACCTCTCATATTTTAAAAATTTTTTATCAATTTTTGAAAATATTTGAAATTTAGAATCAACAATTAACTTTTAAATAAAGATGTGAGTTTATCATTTTTTATAAATATTATACACTTTATCTTATTCGTAAAGGTGTTTATATATGAATTAAAATATTTATATATGAGATAAAAGATTTCTATATAAGATAAAGTATTTGTAAATAATAATAAATTCACATCTCTACTAACACAATTAGTTGTTTCAGGGGTTAAGTTTGAATTTTAGAGATTTTCAGATGCTGATAAGAAATTTCTAAAATAAGAGGAATTGATAAAAAATTTTAGAATTTTAGAAGTTCTGTAGTAATTTTTTTAATAGTTTTATAGCTAATATAGCATTAACTATGAATTATATTATTTTTCAAATAATTTTTTGTTTTTGGCTTCCTTCTGGATGTTTACTAGGGGTCTTGGAGGCTTGCCGCCTAAGAGCACCAATGTATTTTAACTTCCTTAGTAATGAATACTATTATGTTTTTTATGTTGTATATTATAAAAAAGCCTATAACCGATATGTAGTATCTTCAGTTTTTTGTGGGTGTTTAGGACATTTTAAGTACTAAAGCCTACATATCATTTTAGTCATGCAGTATATGCTTCGAATCAAGACCATTTAGATGTATGTGCAAGTTGCTCAGATTCATGTCACTTAAAAAATGATTTTACCCACTAAGGCATGTTAATCAAGATTGAAGTCACTAATCCTAGTTAGTTTTTGAATTATCTTTTACTTATTGTGAGTTAAGAATCCAAGAACTGGGTTCATGTTCTTTCCCTCTTCTTACTTGGAGGATGATTCTTTCTTCTTAGGGGTTTAGTTGTTTAAATATAATTTAGATCTCTTATCAAAAATGAATTAAAAAAACCTACAGAGATACTTTGACTGATAATCCAACGTGGAAAAAAAATCTTTGCTTCAACACATGCAGCACCACATGATCATGAGATTTTACAAGAAATATTTTCTGGTCCAATTTAGAGGAACAATTGATAAGAACAAATTCCATGCGGAGCTCATGTGAGATGGATTTTGCTGCATTTGAATGACCAGGACTTGGTCAAATAAGCTCTCAACATGGTTTACATATCAAGACTGATAAGATTGCATTGCTCCTTGAAAACATGCAAAGGTTCTGTGCATGCTTTAGAAACGTGCAGCCAGGTGCAGTTATGCTTAAACTAATATGGAAAACATTTTGGGCTGTAATTAATCCATAGAAGAATTTTGACCGAGTCAAAGTGATAAGATTATGCGACAGCATCAATGACTCAACACTTGAGACAAACCCTGCAGATGCATATGATTGAATATGTGTGGTGGTTAGAGCAACACTTTTCTATGACCTTAGTTTCATTATTGATTTGGTATTTCACTTTCAACAATAATAATAGTTGTTGAGAGTTTTTGGGAAACCTAGATGCGATCAATCCGCTCCAACTCTTCCTTAGGTCACCTACAAAATCATAATCCATGAGAGAACTGTAGATTCTAATTTTATCTTTTGATATAAAACTCACAAGAAAAATGAATTGAAAAACTAAATTAAATAAATTTACATAATTTAGGATTTGAAACGAAATTCTCAAATCTTTTCCTATAATTTTCAGTTGATTCACCTTGAATTTTTGCTATTAGTTGATAAAAAAAGAGTTAAAAAGTAAAAAAAAATTTCAAATCGAAATTTACAAGCTAAGGAATAGAGCCAGCAATCGCGTTAGGAGAGAGAAAATAAATTCTCAAATTTGTCCGTTTTAACACATATGTTTTGATTTTTGCAAACACCCCCCCCCAAAATATTATTAATTACAAATCAAAATATAAGGTCAAATATTTAAAAAAGATCCAATTACCAAATAATTCAATTAAATCAATTTAAATTTAGATTTTATATTGGATTCAACTCCATAAAATTTATCTTCCTCTAAAGTTAATATCAAGATAAGACCAAATACTGGATATATTATAAGATGTTTCGACCCATTATGCAATACTCAAATGAGTGCACACATAAAATTTAGCTCTGTCTATACTATCATCTATTATCATACAAATATCAATCAGACAGTGAAACTTAAACCACTCACTATATTTTCAAACTATCTGACTCAAAATACATAGTCAAACTTATTTTAAAAAATAAATCAATAAATAATTTATAAGGCCACAGGACTAATAATTCCTCACTTGACCTATAGATCTATTTATTTATACATATATAAGTAGATGTATATTGAAAATAATTTTTAAGAAATAAGTTTTCATATGAGATCCCAACTATATAATTTAGAGACAATAGACCATACCACTCTTTCTCAACAATTTCTATACATGCTCACTCAAGGATGGATGTATACTAATGATATACCAACCATTTTCATGTCAAACCAAGTAGAGTACTACATCAATTGAACTGAATAACATCAAATATAAGTATAAATAATGTGCTTGTAAAACAAAATATATAATAAAATATAGCGGTAGTGAGAATTTTTATATTTTTTTATCGACGATTTACTCGTTTCGTGCTTCTTTGAGAAACACACCACTTAAATGTACAAATTTTATTAAGGACATCCCACAAATGCTAATGCATTTCATCTAAGTGAGAGATATAAAATGGATATAATGCTTAGTCATGCTTTCATCTCAAGTATTTTAGAAAACACCTACACATGATCACTAGGTTCTTATGCACATGGTTATTACCAACCTATCTAGTGACCTACGACATTCTCAATGACTTCATCTTCCAATTGGAAGATTAAAAATAAAATACATTAATGGAATCACTTCAAATGAGAAAAGTAATATTTTATTGATAAATAGATTATAAATAAATATAATGCATGCAATAGTTAAAACATGATATCATTTTTACAAGTGATCCTCATACGATTGACATGTTCTTTAAATATTTTCACCGTAAGATCTTTAGTCATTCGATTAGTCAGATTATCTGCAGAGGAAATCTATTAAAATAATAATATCTTTTTTCTGAACTTTTCATCAACATAATGAAATTGCAGTTTAATATGCTTTGTTTTGGAATAACATTTGTCATCTTTAGTGAGAGATATAACTACATCATTATCGCAGACTATTTATGTTGGTCTGTTAACATGATCAACCACTTGGAGGTCAAAGAGAAAATATTTCAACCACATATCATGTTTACTGGCTTCACAACAAGTTATGTAATCTGTCTCCATAATTGATAAAACAGTAGTAGTCTATTTTATACTATGTCACGAAATAACCTCTTTTGCTAAAGTAAATAAATATCCAGATATTGATTTCAAACTATCTTTGCAACCATTTTTTAATTAGAGTCTGTATATCCAAGAATAATTAATGGCCTATAACCATCAAATAGCAGTACATAATTTTGGATTTTTTTGAAATAACAAAAAACTTTTTTAATTACTCTCCAATAAGTCATTTTTGAATTACTCCGATATCTGCCAAGAAGTCCCACAATAAAAGTAATATCTGAACAGGTACAGATTATCGAGTATATCAAACTGCCAACAATAGAAGCATAGAGAATTTTCTACATCTCCCATCTTTTAATTTTATTTTGAGAATATTGCTGAAGATTAAGTTTATCACCTTTAACTATAGGTGATTCTCCAGTTTTACAATTATCCATAATATATTTTTGAAGAATTTTAGTAATATATGTCTCCTGAGGAAGCCCAAGTAATCGACACTTTCTTTCTTTGTATATTTTAATGCCCAAGACATATGAACCATTACCAAGATTCTTTATTTTAAAAATTATAGGCAACACCTTTTTAGTCTTTCTAAGAGAATTCAGTTCATTACTAGCCAATAAGATATCAACAATATATAATATTAATATTTAAAGTTTACCCCCATTGATCTTCACATATACACAATTATCAGCTATTTTCTCTCAAAAGCCAAATTTTGTGACTGACTTATGAAATTTGAAATACCACTATCGAGATACTTATTTTAAATCATAAATAGATTTATGTAGTCTACAGACTTTTGTTTCATCACCTTTCCTAATAAACTATCTGGCTTGAGTTATATAAATTTTTCTTCAAGAATTTCATTCAGAAATACTGTTTTAATATCTATTTGAATAAGTTCATAGTCATAGTGTGCAACCAATGTTATAAAAATTCTTAATGAATCTTTCTGAAGATTGGAGAAAAGGTCTCATCATAATCAATCTCTTCTCTCTATGTGTAACCTTTAGTGATTAACCTCGCTTTATACTTGTCAATTTCACCGTTGGCTTTCAATTTAGTCTTATATACCTATTTACAGTCAATTGGTTTAGAATTTTCAGGAGCTTGTAGTAGAGACCAAATCTCATTTTTCTATATTAAGTTAATTTTTTTCAATCATTTCATTCAACTAGAATATTGCATTCTCACTGCTTATGGCCTCTGAAAAATTTAATGAATCATCATTCTCTATAATCGATGACATAGATATTTTATCTAAATTATCTGAACTCTGAATATTTAGATTTTCAGTTTTCTCTAAGTTTGTGACGTAGTCATCTGATATAGCTTATTTACAAATTCTTATGGATCTTTCATCTAACTGACTTGACACAGCCATTGGTGCTTCATCTTATTTAGCTCTATCTGACTTATCCTCAAACTTAATTCTTTTCTTCTTATTTCTTGTGACAGATAAACCTTGTTCAATAAATTTGACATCTTTGTTTTCAAATATGAAACCCTGAACAGGATCATATAACTTTTAACTTTTAAATCTTTCGGGAAAACCAACAAACTTACAACTCAAACTCCAGCTACAATTTTTGACATACTAAGTTTAGCAATTCTAGCTTCTGCATCATAGCCCTAGATTGTGAGATGATTTAGATTGGGTTTTTTGCCAAGTCATAACTTAAGAGAGTTTTAGGAATAGATTTAGATGGTACTTTATTTAAAATATATGTAGTCATTTTCAGTGCTTCACCCCATAAGAAGTCTAGTAATTTACTGAAAATCAACATACAATGTACTATATCCATCAAAGTTCTGTTTAGAAAATATTTGAAGTGTATTCACCTCTTCTATCTAACCTAATGGCTTTAATCTTGCTGCCCTGTTGATTTTCAACTTCAGTCTTATACACTTTAAATATTTTAAAGATATCTAACTTTCTGTGTAATAGATACACATATTCATATGGTGAATAATCATCAATGAATGTTACAAAATATCTCTGATCGTTCATTGTGGCTATGCCATTTAGACCACAAATATCTATATGGAATAAATCTAATAAATTATTAGACTTCAATGCCTTTGAAAATAATGCTCTTATCATCTTACCTTTAATACAATCCATACAGACACCAAATCATCAAATTTTATATTCTGTAAACTTTTATTACGGTCGAGTCTCTCCAATCTATCTCTACCAATATGATCTAAACGATAATATTATAAACAAAAAAAAATTCATATCTAACTGTACATTCAGATCACAAAGAAATATATGTCTGGAATCAATATTATAATACTATACTGCAGAGTCAAGTTCTAGTTTTACATGCAATTTATATAGACCATTAGATATAGTACTAGTAGCAACAACAATACTATTATATATCAGAGATACACAATCTTTGAAAAAAATAAAACAATAACTAACTTCTGTAAATTTGGAGACCGATAGTAAGTTGTGTCTGATAGCTGATGCAAAATTATGTTTGATAGTAACAAAGTATGACCACTATGGAGAACCAGAGTGTATGTCCCAATACCAACAACCTTAGCTCATTCATTATTCCCTATGAAAACATACTTCTCCTAATTATTTAGTTTCCTTAGATCTAAGAATTCCTGCACAATAGTTGATATATGGACCAATGATCCCGATTTTACAATCCATGTATTAGGAGAAATATCAATATAATTTGACTCAAAATAAACTAGACATTTTAATTTACCTTAGTTATTTCTTTGCAGAAACTTCAATTTGTAGTAGTCTTTTACAAAATGTCCTTTCTTTCTGCAATAAAAATAAACTTTTTCTTCTAACTGAGCAGGTGTTTTCCCTTTCACATAATCTCTGCTCTTTACAAATATTTTCTTCCAAGTTTGCTTCTCGAAGGGCTTTCTAGACTGAGAATTAAATTTATATTTGTTCTTAACCTGATTTGTTGATTCAATCTTAACAAGTTCAGCTTTAACAACCTTCCTTATTTTATCCTCTAAGATGTATTGATTTAACAATTCATCCATCATCCAATTACGATCATATATATTATAATTGATAATAAAATTTTTAAAGGATGCAGGAAGCAAGTTCAGTATGTAGTATGTGATATATTCATTATCAAGATTTAAACCTAAACTTTTTAACTCATGTGCAATTGAAAACATTGTCAAGATATGCTCTCCAGCTTTCTCATACTTAACTAATTTTGTGTTGTAGAACTTGCGAGTCAAAGATAATTTTATGACTTTAGAGGACTCAACAAACCTATCGTAAATACTCTGAAGCAATTTTTTGGCAGAATAAATATTTGGCAAATTGGCACAAATTGTTTCAAAACTTGTCTTTCTGATTATTAGTTTTGCTAATTTATCTGCTCTGTGTCATTTTTCAAATTGAAATCTTTCAAACTGGCTAGACTCAATAGGTGGGTTCAGAGATATCAAGAGCAATATTAAAACTTTGAAATGCCAAATGAGCCTTTAGTTCACTTCTCTAAATTGAGTAATTTGATCCATTTAAGAGCTCGACATTGAAGAACTGACTATTAGATTTCATACTGCAAATTTTACAATAGATAGCTCAAATACACAACAAATACATTTCAACAATAAATAATTTATGATTTTATTAATTCAAATAGGGATTATCATTGTGATATTATATTAGCTCCTTTGGGAGATTAACACAAATAACGATATCCCAAAAATCACCAGCAAAATCAAAATTGGGATTAAATTATGATCTTATACTACTTTCTTTAAGAGAATAATACAAATCATGAGATTCCCCAAATAAGATTCACAATAATCATAATAAATAATAAAATTTTGCTTTGACTTTTTTTATTATCACAAATAAATTTTTAAAATATTATATATTTATTTTTTTCTCTACACCAACTCAATCTTTGGGTCAAATTGATTAGAGTTAAAAATAAGTACAAAATAATAATATTTATAAATTAAAATAATCTCAAAACTCTTTATGGAATATTTGGCTATTTTAACTTATAAATATACCTATGACTAAATAGTAATGAAAATTTATTTTTATTAACTTAAATAGTCATTAGTTTAATTAATCAAAATTAAATCTTGATTAACATCAGCACACTAAACCGAGATTGAATTCAAATTACAATTCAATTCAAAATAAATTGCATTGAATTGTAATTTTACATTAAAGCCCTCTCAAAATCTCAATTTACAAAAATTTCAAAAATCAACTTATTCAAGAAAAATTCATCATAAATCAAAATTTTAGAATTCAATCTTGAATTCTTCTCCACCAACAGAATCATTAATATCAATAGACTGCTCAAAATAATTTTGAGTCAAAATTTGAGAAAAAAATCAATTTTTTCAAATTGAGTTTTGAGAAATTCAATAGAAAATAAATTGTAACTCGATTTTTTTGCCGACCAACTAGCAAAAGTTGCCTCTGACACTAATTATGGACTTTAATGCTATCTTTTGATACAAGATCTACGAGAAAAATGAGTTTAAATATTGAATTAAATGAATTTATATTCCTTAGAGTGTAGAACGAAATTTTGAAATTTTTTCCAGTAGTTTTCAGCTGATCTACCTTAAGTCTTTTCCACTCTTTGATAGGCAAGAGTTAATGAGAAGAAAAAAATTTCAAATCAAAATCTATGAACCGAGGAACAAAGCTAGCAATTACGTCAGGAGAGAGAGAATGAATTCTCGAATTTGCTCTGCTGCTCTCATCCCTTTAACACATTTGTTTTAACTTTTTATAAAAAAAATCCCCCCAAAATATAATTAATTACAAATCAAAGTTTTGTAATTACAAACAAGACCGAATATTTAGAAAAAAGTCTAATTACTAAATAATTCAAATAAATCATTTTAAATCTAGGTTTTTAATCGGATTCAATCACATAAAATTTATTCTTTTCTAAGTAGGTAACGTTAAGGTGAGACTAGATGTTGGGTATATTATAAAACATTCCAACTCATCACGAAACACTTAAATGAGCATATATATAATTTGACTCCGTCTATACTGTCATTCATTATCATACAAGTATCAATCAGACAGTTAAAATTGAATCACTCACTATATTTTCAAACTGTCTGAACCAAATTACTCAATCAGATTTATTTTTAAAAATAAATTAATAAACAGTTTATAAAATTACAAAACTAATAAGAACAACCAGAGAAGTTCTGCGATTTCCCAATAATATTGCTTAAGCCAGTGAAAAAAGAGAGGAAGTGAAGAAAACAGGCACCAACATCGACCCTATTCCTATATTTTCGCAAAACATATTTTGGCGGAAAAAATTCCACTCTTTGCCTTGGGCCCAAACTTTATGTCATACCACCAAGTAGGACTACTACTACTAGGCTTGATCCTTACTACGAGACTTAGGATCGGCTGCGACGTCCAGGGTCGCCTCTATTTTGAGGCTGGACTTCCCTCTTGAGGCTTTGGTTTAGGGTTCTACACTTTGGTCCGAAAGGAGGAAACCAGGACCCCACAACAATCATAATATAAAGCCCTATTTTTTTCATCGTCTCTGTTGATCCTTTTATTTATGGTTTGCCTTATTTAATGTATTTGAACTTATATAAGGAGGTGGACGCATGAATCTATAGTTACAATTGGTTTGTTAGCCATTGTGTGATTAAGGCTTTTTTCACATATACCTACTTAAAATTTTATCAAATTATGTATTAGTATTATTAAATTTAAAATTACATATTTTTATTTGGATTATTGAATAAATTTCAAAAACATCTTTCAATTAGAATATACCCTAAAAATATTTTTTTTGAAATAATCCATCCAACAACATTAGTTGTATCGATATCTAAAATGCCCATGAATAGAATTTTTAACTTAAATTATTTTTTAAAAGTTTAATAGTTTGGATTTTTGTCTTCAAATCAAGGTTTTCAGTATCGGTTTCGGTTTCGGTTTCGGCTTCGGCATCCAGAGAAACCGATACATTTCGGCCGTTTCGACCGTTTCAGTTTCAGTTTCGGCCGAAAGATTTTTTTTAGTTACTAATTGTGTGTTGACCACAGTTTAATTATATTTTGATTGTACATTGACTTTAAATAAAAAATACAATAAAATTTTGAACATTTTTTATAAAAATTTAAAAATTATGAAAGAATTTATAATTAATTATACCACAATATTAAATATTATTTTAATTAATTAAAATTAATTTTGATAGTTAACCACTGTTTTTATATATTACTACATAAAAAAATATATGAGAAATAATATGAATATGATTAAAAAATTAAAAATTAACATAGGCAAATTTAACTTATTATTAAAATATAATTGATACATACATAATTTATTAAATATAATATAATACAACTAATCATCATCATCATCAGTTGAGTTTAAAACATCTAGATGTGAAATTATGAATTCAGTACCTGAACGATCCAGATAAATATTTATAGACATACGAGAACAACTATCTCTACGCAATCTCGTGACAGCGATTCACATGAGACTAAAACCGACACAAATTTTTTTTGGCTTTACTTTTGGTGGAATGATCATGCACACATGCACATGAGCAAAAAAATCAACGTCTTTCGATCAAAATAATTTTCATTTCAGTTTCAACCAAAATATTTTTTTATTAATTATATTTTGACTAAAATTTAACTTTATTTCAATTATTTTTTAACTTCAAATTAAAAAAATTATAATATGTTTAAAAATTTTAAAAAATAACGAATAATTATGTGAATAATATTACGTACGTGAACAATATCTGACAAAAACTGATAAAAGCGTCGAAATCAAATTGGCGATAGTATTGGCCCTAGTGTAAGGCCAACCTCAACTTGCGGGAGTACGTGTTAGGTTGGTGAGGGCGCATGATAGGCGAGGGAGCAGTGGCAGGCTAGCGAGCGTGCAGGGCCTTGAGCTCGGACACAAAGCCGGCGCGTTCTCCCGCCCGAGTGCGCTCGAGCCCGGCGAGCTCCCGCCCCAGCGCGCTCGAGCCTGGCGAGCTCCCGCTCTTGCGCACTCCCTCCCGACGAGCCCCCACCTGCACGTGTTCCTGCCTGCGCGCTCACCCGCGCGTGCTCTCGCCCTCGCGCGCTCACCTGGTGAGCTCCCACCCATGCTCGCGTTAGTGAAAATAAATAGTAAAGCCTAACCAAAATCAAAATTAAGGTTTTGGTTCGGGTCCGAACGAAACGGCTCAGTTTCGGCCGAACTGTAAAACCTTGCTTCAAACCCCAACAGTCAGAACGGATAGTCGTCGAGACTTGTGTAAAGGACCTAGAGGATATTAGTACTTGTACATGCCATTAAAAAGAAAAATAATATCATTTTGGTTTCTGATCTATGATCGTGAAAAATGGAGTTCCAAAGCTTAGATTTGTTAGTTAAATGATCAGAGTGAGATCAATATATTTTAACTGAATTTTTCTGCTTTCTCAAATTTTGACTTGATTGAAATTAAATATCTCGATATTGATATTTCCATGGCTATACTGAAAAATAGGTAAAACCTCTAATTGATTTTGCTAGAAATTGAAGATGAATAGTGAAATTATGAATGAGTAATTATTAAAAAATTATAATTAGGTCTTGTTTTTGTTTTTATTTATGAGTTATGTGGGTCTTTTTACATTTCGTGTTAAATTATAACCTATGATAAATCAAAATAATGGATGATAAGTAGATTTTGCCACTCACTCTAAAAACCCAAGTAGTCATACATAATTTTTAAATTTTCAAATAGGAATATGTAATTTGATAAATTTTCAAATAGGGGTTTGCAAAAGAGCCTATTTTTAAAAATATAACATTTGAATTTAGAAAAAGATTTGAGGTTGGCTTGATGTTAACCCCCTATTTAGATTAATTCCAGAAATCTAAAATTAAGTAAATTGGAAAATTGAAGGGTCAATTTTCTTAATTCTAGTATTTGGTTCGATTTCAAAACTAAAATTGAGGAAATTGAACTATTCCATGTTCCATCAATTCCAAATTTTGAATTCCACAACTCTTATTCCGAATCCGCTCAATTCCTTGAGAATTGAGGTAGGACCTAGCCGAATTCCTAGCTAACAATCTACATGAGGAAAACTTGATTCTCCATGGATTCCATCATGTCACTCCTCTCTTCAACCTCTGTCCTCCTTCGCCCAATCGTGCGTGTGCTCTCCAGCGCAACATTCTCCGGCTCCTCCCAGCGCAAGCTCCTTCCTCGGCATACAAGTGTAAGCTCCTCCCTCAAGCAACTAGTGTGACCTCCTCGCCTAACTAACCAAATTTGGCTCCGATCAAAGAGGTCCGGTGACTAGCGATTAGATCTAGCTCCAATCTATGAAGAACAATGGTGAGATCCTCATTTTTGGTAGTGTCTGTGCTATCTTTTCAGATGATTTAGTCTTTGTGAGGAGTGATGAAAGTATTTGACTTGCAAGCTCTCCTCTCTTCAATCTCCCTCAAAGACTGAGTTTTTGCTCTCTATGAAGAGATTTTTCATAGTAGTCCTCCTAAATCTAATGTCTTTTGATATTTTTTGCTGTAAAGCTTAGTTTTGAAGTATGGTGGGATGTTTGTGAGTTTCACGTGAAAAATGGTGTCTTTGGGAGCTTGATTTGAGTGTTTTTTCTTGTATTTTTAGAGAAAAATTGGAGTTTGGGACTGTATTCTATTTCACTTTGTGAAAATAATGGGATCTTTTGGGACAACTGCAGCTATTGATAGCTTCTACTTGCTTGTTTTCTAATTTCTCTGATATTATTCTTGTCTTGTGCTTTCTCTGATACTATTCTTTCTTGATAGATCTGGATGGCAGATATCCACCAGAAAGAATGTTGCTAAGCATGATTGTTATAACTCAAGTTCATGATTTTAAGTGTTTATTTAAAATCAACTCTATATAAATCAATGTCTAGCAATAGTTGTCTTGCTAAATGTGATTGGTATACTTTTTGAGTGTGTTGCTTGGAGTGTAGCTGAAAATATTTTCCAGTATATGTTACAATTATTCAGGGATGATTCAGTTATTATTAGCTGTAATAATTCAGTTTGATAACTTTCAGTTCTCTTGCACAGATTTTACTTTAATTATCATGTGTAGAAAATGTTTTGGTGGTTTATGAGCATAATGTAGTTTCTCCATTTTCATTAAAACATTATCTGATCAACCATTAGCTTTGCTTATATATGATAAAACTTTAATTTTATGTCCATAGTTCTTACTACTTGAGTGGGGAAAAGCTATTAATATCCATGTGTGGCACCTATTTTTGCTATAATGTAAAATGCTCAAGATCAAACTTATATGTATAAGGTTTTTTCATGTTAAATGTGTCCATGACGAAGGTCCATTCTTTCTTTTGATTATGGATTGGTTTGTAATTATTACTTTGTATCCTTCCATTAGATGCTAATTATTTCACATTGTTAAATTTAGGTGAAGCTTTTCTCTAAACATTAGCACTTCTTGTTTTCACATTTTTAGGAATATGGAAAATAAGTATTTCAGCGTTAAAGGCATTATAGTTTCAATTAGTGCATTGAGATTATTATATGTGTTATAAACTTCAAATATAGCAGAGTCTGGTAGGTATGGGGTGCTTAAACAAGTAAGTAACAGGGCTACTCAAATGAGTTCAGAATATCCATTTCAGGTCAATCAATGGCTAGTAATAGGACTATCAATTTTTTTATATCCTGGTCATCAATTATGATAGAAAGAAGTCTTGGGTAGGGAAATAGAATTCCTATGATTTCTTCATATATTTTTGAGGGTCATTTTTTTCTTCAAGTCAGGTTTTGGACTAGGAACAAAAAGAGCATTTTGGCTAGAGGATGAAGATGAGGTTATTCGAAGACTTGATAGAGACATGCCACTAGGGACTTACACTCTTCATCTTGATGAAGGTAAACATGCTATCCATGTAGTTATTTTCAAGAAAATATTTTATGAATTTTAGATACTTGATCGTGTGAATCTATGACATGAATGACAACTAAGGCTATAAACAAGTTGAGCTGAGCCAAGCTGACTTAACTATCCCAAACATTGGCTTTAGATCGACCAATCAAGATAGAGTGGGAGAAAGTTTATTTGTTTTCCTTTGGAGCTTTTGTATCATTAGGAGCATCAAGGTACATCAAGGTACATCTTGCAACTTCGGATTTCTTTCTCATTTTTAGTTGACATCACTATCTAGTATGATTTGTTGTTGTAATGCAAATAATTCCTTTCTGATATATTGGTTGTCTTTTATATTTAATTGATCTTCTATCTAAAATTTTGCAAATTGTGACTAGCAATTTCTTTCCCATTTCTAGGATTCTTGTCATTGTTTTCTTCTACAAGTGGGTAATCTATCCTAGGTTATACCAGTTCCTTCCATAGCTAAAGAATAGAGAAGAAGTGCGATATTTGTTAACTAATGCAGAAAGGTCCTGCTTGACTTTAACTAGCTTTCTTCCTTTTTCTTGTGTATCAAAGGCCTATTATCATCAAAAAAAATAATCTAATGTGTATTGTTTCATTGTTTATTTAACTTGGCTTTTTTTTTGCAGGTAAGGCCCTATGTATACCTCTGTAATTGATCTTTATTACCAATTTGAATTTTTATCCACAAATACGATAGTTCTATGGGGATATATATGCAAATGGCATAGATTTGTTAGGGTGTATATATATATATATATTCAATTTTCAATTTTTCAGGGATTTGACTATTTCATTATATTATTTTATAGGTGGTTAAATGAAAAAGTGACTATTGTTTTAGACAATTACTTGTAAAATCAGTAGAAACTTCTTATATGGAAATGTTTGATGCTATGATAAACTTGAACAACTTTTATCTCAAGTTTTCATTTGGGAAAGATTATGCACTTGGATATTATGCAGCAATGCATTCCTTGATATCCATAAGAGAAAGGAGGCGCATCCGTATTACAAGAGCTCTAATGTGTTCTTCTGCCTCACCATGAATTTTTATTTGTCTTCTCTACGGAGCTTCTTCTCTGTTATCTGAATATGCTATTCATGCAAATCTTAGGCCAAAATTAGCATTTTAGTATTCCAAATTTATGTTACTAATCATGCATGGTTCAGCTTGCAAGCCATCAAAATGAGGAAAAAGGTATTGTTGTTGTGCTTTGTCATTTAATTTCTACCCAAAACTGACTCCCACTATGACTATTTGCTTACTAATGGAAGAAGAGGCATGACCATTACTCGATTTTCAATTTAGATTGCTAATGTTCCTGCCAAAATTTCTAATTTTCCTCTATAATATTTAATTTTACCAAACTCCATTAGTTTTTTAACATTAGCTAACAAGTATTATATCATTGGATTGTACTTCTTGGATTGGCAAATCACATGCATAACTTTCTTGCATTGGCACTTGTTCTTGCTTCTATTTTTAATTGATTATGTTTAAAAATCAAATTTTTGTTTTGCAATTTTCTCCATTTCTTAGTTTCTTATAATCATTCTCCATTTTTATTTTTCAAATTATAATACTTGTTTTGATAAATATGTGATAATTAGATGGATGATGATGATTTAGAATTGTTAACCATTCAAGTTGTTGGATACATTTATTTGATAATCGCATGTTTGATAGTTCAAATGCTAATTAGAAGAAGAAGAATCCGATTAAATATTGAACCAGTGGTCAATAGAGAGTCCCTTAGGGGTGGTACTCTTCAAAATATTCTATATGATGGGAGAAGTAATTATTTTGACTATTTAAGGATGGATTTTCTCATTTTCATGAATTCGGTTAATATGCTGAGGGATCAAAATCTGTTGCATGATACACAACATGTCACCATTGAGGAGTAACTTACGATATTCTTGCATTATGTGGGTTGTCATTCAAGGAATAAGAGCATAAAGATAGTCTTTTTAAGGTTTGGTGAGATGATCAATCGATACTTTAATGCATGTCTTAGAGCTATATGTGGTATCCGAGATCAATTCATGTCTCAGGTAGTTTCTTCAATGCATCCTATCATAGAGAACAACCCTAGCTACTATCCATGGTTCAAGGTATGTTGTTCATATTTTTTGTTTTATTCAATATTAGACTTTGATATTTGGTTGCATTTTATGTAGGATTATATTAGCCTGATTGATAAGACACATGTGCATGCTAGAGTTTCGACTAATATGATTGCATGTTTTCGTGGGCATAAGGATGTCATGCAAAACATGTTAGCTGCAGTTGATGTCGACCTTAAATTTTTATATGTCTTGGCAAGATATGAGAGATCGGCAAATGATTTCACTATGTTAAGAGATGCTATTTCTTGACCTCTTCTAGATCATCTAAAATAAATAGAAGGTATCATTTGTCATTAATTATCACATTGAGGATAAAAGTATACTATGGTGATTGGATTAATATTTTTATAGAAAAATACTATCTTATTGATGCTGGCTACACAATGATGACTGACTTTATTGTACCATATAGGGGCATCAAATATTATATGAAGGACCAAATTGGATAACCACCGCAAAATACAAAGGAGTTATTCAATTACAGACATACATTCCTGAGGTCTAAGATAGAACGTGCATTTGGAATTTTGAAGAATTGTTTCCATATATTGGATGAGACTCCCTTCCGTTTAGAACCCAAGTCGATATAGCATATGCCTATTGCGTCCTTCATAACTATATTATGATAGTCAATCCAAATGATGAAATATTAAATAGGAAAGTGGATACAGATGGAGAGGAAGAGGGAAACATAGAGGATGAGACAGAGAATAAACCTTTATACATTGGTCAAACAATGAGAGAGCAACAGCAAGAGAACCTCCATTGGATTCAAATGAGGGATAACTTAGCAGCTAAAATGTGGGAGGCTTATGAACATCAATAGGATTTATATGTATTTGTGAACACGTGTATTGTTTTTATAATTTTATGTAGATGTCAAAGAGTTTTCTTACTTCAAACATTCATATAATGTGTATTGTGAACATACTAGCATGATACTTATTATACTCTATTATGTGTATTTTGCTAAAGCCTCTATTATTATTTTAAAGGTATGGACTTGGATGGATTAGAATATATGGACTCCAACTCATTTGTTGACTCAAGGAGTCAAGGCTTAGACATTGCTATTATCGAGCAAGGAACAAGCATGGCTATTAAACAACCTAAGAGTCATAAACCACAGAAATTGTGGTCTAAAAGCTACTCTGATTTTCTCATTAATTTTTTTATTAAACAAGTGTATGCAGGTTTAAAATAGGATAAATCTTTCAAAAGATAAGCTTTTGTGGTAGCTACAACTATTGGCAATGCTCGGTTTAATACTGAGTTCATTGTCAAAAATGTTGAAGGACATTATAAAAAGACATTGAAGAAGCATGTTGCAGCTATCAAAAAGGTGCAGGACTTTAGTGGAGTGGGCTGGATCAAGGATGAGAAGATGATCACCGCCACTGGACAAGTCTATATTGATATCTTAGCCATAAGCAATAAATAAAATTTACCATTTTTATTATTTTCTATTCCTATTGTGAGTTTATATTATCTTTAACATAATGCAACCATAAACTTACGGCAAATTTCCAAGGCTAAACAATTTTTGAACAAAAATATTCCCCTGTATAAAGAGTTGCCACTCGCAGTATGGTTAGATCCGCATTCAAGGATTTCAAAATTGAGTTTGATGGAGAGGAGACTGGAAGCTCCTTTGGGTGAGACTACCCTTAATACTCCCATTACAGAGGGACATCCTACCATGAATAATGATACAAGGCAAAACAAAGACAAGGGGCAAGCATCTTCTTCGGGGGATACCTCGAGGTAGTGAAAGCGAAAGAAAAAAATATTAATCAAATGATGATGGAAGAGTTAATGTCTGGCATGCGCGATGTTGCATGCGTCACCAAGATAGATAGTAGAGATGCATGGAAGAAATTCATATACCCAACTTTGATAAGATTCAGAGGGGAGTGATTTAGCATTGCCTTTCTAAAGCGTGCATGTAGGCACTTACATGCAGATGAGGTTGACTATATAGTTTTTATTGATGGTATGGATGGTGATGCCAGAATTGAGTGGTTAGAGGAGTTTTTGGATGCTACGAATGTGTAGTATGAATGTGTAGTGCATGCACATCTTTGATAGTCTTCTTCTAACTATTTAATGATTTTATATGTTGGACTTGACTTATTATGCTTGTTGCACATAACTATGTATTTATATTGAACATAGACTGTGTGACTTTGTTTTATTATATTATTGAAGGCCCACTAAAAATGATGTTCATTGAACCTTTGTTTATGCTTTATTTCTTCTCATAGTATTCTTGTAAATGTTCTAATTAACCTTTTAAATCATTTTTTATTTTTCTTATGCCCCTCATATTAAAATGACGCTTATTTTTCTAGTAAAGGAGTTGCAAAAATGAGAACAATAGGATCAAATTGTATTATGAAAATGTCAAGTTATTCTATTCCTATTTACCTACAAGTAATTTTTTAAAAAAAATATGTGTTTTCAGTTTAAAAAAATTTTGCCAATAAAACAAAAAATTTAAACAAATCCCTAATTACTTAAAATACATTTATATAACCCTTTGTTTGATGTTCATTTTCTAAAATTTAATTAATTTTTGAAATTAATTTAAAAAATTAATATTAAATTTATTATAACTTTTTCTATTTACCTACCAATAAATTATTTATTAAATAAAGAGTTTGTATTTTCAATTGATAAAAATTATTGTACAAGAAAACTAACAAAATTATATTGAAAAATCCTAATTACTTAAAATATATTTATATAAACCTCCATTTCATGGCCATTTTATAAAATTTTATTATTTTTTAATCAATTTACCAATTTTAATATTATATTTATAATATTCTTCTATTTTCCTGTAAATAAAATATTTTTAAAATAAAGTGTATGTCCTTTAAGTTTGCAAAAAATATTTGACAAGAAAACTACAAATTTATGTTAAAAAAATCCCTAATTAATTCAATTGTATTTATATCGTTCTTTATTTTTGGACTATTTTGTATAATTTTATTATTCTCTAATTAATTTACCAATATTAATATTAAAATAGTTAAATTTTCTTATTTACTTAGAAATAAATTTTTTTAAAAATAATACATGTACTAAGTTTATTAAAAATTATTTGCCAAGAAAATAATAAAATTATATTAAATAAATCCTAATTAATTATAATATATTTATATAATCCTCTATTTTTGGCCTTTTTGTAATTTATTAGTTTTTAAATTAATCTACTGATTTTAATATTAAAATTATTATATTTTTCTAATTACTTCCAAATAAATTAATTTCTTTAAATAATATGTATTTTAACCAATTCTCCATTCCTAATTCGACCAAATAACAAAATTTAAGAAATTGATGAAATCGATCAGTTTCATTTACGAACCAAATACTGAAATTTGGAAATGAGAGAATTGACCAATTCCCATTTTCTTTAAAAAATAATCATTTAAACTTCGGAATTATCCAATTCCTCAAATTGTCTCAATTCTTTAAAATTATTTAATTCCTTCAATTTCTCAGTTCCTAATTTGAAATTCATCGAAACCCCCCAGAAGAAAGAAAAAATGCTAAGTTCAACCACATATGATACCCCGAAATAACATTCCTCCTCTAATATAATTTGTTTATTTTTTCAAATAATTACCATGTGATTTTATCTTTATGGTTTGCTAAAAGTCAAGTTGGTTTAAAAATTATTAAGCTTGTTTAATATTTCAAATATCAAATTGGATATTGATTCAAAATAAATAACCAATTAAAGTTTAAAAATCAGATATTTGGTTTGGTCTAAATGTAGCAATGTGTTTTTTAAAAAAATCATGTCAATATTTCCAACCTTATCTGTAATTTGAATAACTTAAAGAATGATTAGAAATATTCTATGATGCTATAACCCTCTCCATAATCCATAAATAATAATCACCTCTCTTTTTTTATTTCTTTTAGAATTTTTCTAAAATGTTTAGAACATTTCTTTTTCTCACCTTTGGACTTGGTAATATAGGATATACAAGTGAACTAACTTTGGTAAATCCCAAATAATAATTTGACAAAATTTTGCATAAGTTAAAATAATCATAGTAATTTATGTTAGTAAAATTATTTGATAAAAAATAGAGCTTTTGGTAAAAGATCAATTATTTTATTATTATTAATGAAAATCACTCACCTTATACTATAAATTTAAAAAAATACTTCAATTAAAATATTTAAAAAATATTTTATTTATTTTATTTATTAAATTAAATTAATATAAACAATTAAATTATTTTTATTTTATTTTACATTGAACAATTGATTCACAATTATCGAACAGCCCATTTAAAAAAACCAGATCTTAAATTTCTAGTTTTATAAAATCCAACAACTAATTTTTTATAAAACTTAGAATAAAATAAGTTTTTTATATTAATTTAATAGTTATTCAAATTAAAATCAAATGACAATAATTTAATCTCTTTATATTAATTTTAAGGAAAGTTTACTTAAAGACCCCTAAAACTTTTTGAATTTCATAATCAACCCCTCCTATTTTCAAATTTCTCAATCAACCCTTCCGTCACCCTCTGTTAGCATATTTATCTCTTAAACATGTTCCAATACGTCAAAAGATAGTGAAATTACATCAGTGCTCTAGTTAAGTAGTTTCTCAACTCGATCCAAACTTTGAGTTAGAGGACTTTGAACTTAATTTAGGGTGATTTAGACCAACTTAAAATAAAAAAGAGGCTGAAAATCAAACCCAAAAATTGAACTAAGTCTCAACTGGATGTTCAGTTCTCAACCACTCATCTAGTACTATTCGACTACACGAACCCTAACTCGTAGTCGGATGTTCAATTCCAACCGGATGTCCAATATAGTCCACTTGTGCGAAACCGTAGTCGCAATCAAATGTTCGATTCCTAACCAAACATGTGGTTTAATCATGAATCTACAGAAATAGAAATAAAATTCTTCTCAAAATTCATCAAAATCAATCCAATTCTTTTGACAAATAAGGTATAATCTCAAAGTATATCAATATGAGATTCAAATATAAAGTATATGGTAAGGGAATACTAATCAAATCTCCCAATCAAATCCTAATAACTAAAATTGGAGATCCTTGCAAGGCCTTATAAAAAGAGGGATAGGGCATACGAATTTGATAATAATTCATAGATAATTCTTAGAAAATTTTGCATGAATTGAAGAAGTTGTTTTGAAGAAGATCTCATCATATAGGAGGAGAGAAAGAAGGCATCAATAAGGGATCAAAAAGATGTAAGATTGCATCCCTTTGTCTTTTCTTTCATTATCCCCTCTTCTCTTTGCTCCCTACGAGGTCTTTGTGTTCTCACACTTGTTGTTGTTGTTGTCCCCTCTTCCTCAAGATTTGCAGCCACCTATGGCCTCATTCTCTGTCAACCATCGTATGTTCTCAATAGCCCAAGTTCGAACAATAGAATATACAAGAGTTGAGTGTTTGAATGCTATCACTAGCCTATCTTTTGTTTGCCAACACCGTGGCCACCTATAGCCCTCCATATGACAACAATAAAAAAGAAAAAAATATTTCCACCAACATCACAGCCACTTGTGCCCCTCCGCATGATAGTGAATCTCCATCAATGCCGTAACCACCCACGACCCTTTGCATGACTGTGAATCTTCACCAATATTACAGCCACCCATGACCCTTGTATGATAGTGGATGTCCACTAATACAACGATTACTCGTAGCTCTTCGTATGATGGTAGATATCCACCAATATCGCTGCTACCCACGGCCCTCTATATGATGACAGATTTCCACCAACACGGCAATCACCCATAGTCTAGAACATTGGCGAATTTGCACCACCATTGCAGCTACCTGCTACCTCATTCATCATCATGACATCATGCGGGAGAAGAGTCAATGATGAGAACCTCTTGAATTTACAATGAGGAGAAGAGCAAGAACAAGAACAAGAACAAGAACAAAACAAAACAAAACAACAAAAGGAAAATATCTTAATAAGATAGTTTAGGGCCAGCTTGTGGTCTCATCCGAAAGTCAAATGATTTAAGACCAACCTACAATCTTAACCGACAACCATTATGACTTACGGATAACCTATGGTCTAGCATGAAAGTCAAATGATTTAGGATCAACTTATAGTCTCACCTAACAAATAATCCAATAGAGTGTCAGTCTATGGTCTCATCCGAAAGTCAAATGATTTAGGGCCATCTGAGGTGCGTTTGGGACGAGGTCAGGGCTAGGGTCACCTCGCCCTGACCAAACTATCTTTCAAACACCAAAAATTTGACCGCACTAACATTATTTAATTTATTTAAATTATAATTAGGATTTGACTAAAATGCCCTTGATTCATTTGAATCGTCGGATCTCGATCTAATGGCTCAGATCGCTCTAGCCACGAAACCCACCCCCACCCCCCCCCCCCCAAAAAAAAATGCCACCGCCCACACGCAACAAATGCCACACTCCTCCTTCCCCGTCGACGATGCAGCAGACGCCGTCCTCACCGACTGTTCATCTTCTTTTCGCCTTCCTCACCACCGTCTCCGCCATCACCGCCCCATCCTCTTCCAGCACACACATATCCTTCACCGCAGTCGACACTGACATCCTGCACTCGAAGCCTCACCCCCTGTCGCCGGATCATCGGAAAACGCCCTTCAGGAGTTGATCCAACCCCAAGAACACCTCAAATCAGGTGCCTTCGATGGCTCAGACGTGATCGGTGCTGGCAAAGACGGTCTCGATCCTGGTCCGTTCCACCGACCGAGTTCAGTGGAGGACCACGAGGCCCGGAGTGCCGGCGGAGATCTTGACGCTGTTGATCTCCAACTGATGGCCATCGAAGGCGGTGCTAGCAAAGGTGGTGCTTGGCCTGGAGTGCTGGCGAAGGCCCGGAGTGTTGGTGAAGGCGGTGCTTGGCCGGTTTGCTGGGGGTGGTTTATACTCACCGGAGGGCATTTTTGTCCACAAAAAATTTTAACCATCCGCTAGCCAGATTAGTAACCAAACAAGATTTACTTGACCACATTATCGTTTTACATTTTACCCCTTATTTTGACCTTGACTCCGTTCCAAACGGGCCCCTGGTGGTCTCATCCAGCAACCAATCCAACTTAGGGTTAGCTGTGATTTCATCTGAAAGTGAAATGGTTTAGAACCAGTATGCGGTCTCGCTTGACAACTAATCGATTTAGGACTGGCCTGTGATCTCGCTTGAAGTAAAAATGATTTAAGGCCAACCTGCTGTCTCGCCTAAAAGTCAAGAAGGTATAGGGCGAGTATGCAATCTCGCTCGAAATTAAAAATGGTTTAGAGCTAGCTTACAATCTAGTCTGACAACCAATTGACTTAGGGCTAGCCTACAATCTTGCCTAAAATTCAGTTTGAACTTATGGCCAGCTTGGGAGCTCACCATAATATCATTATGACAACCCAAGGGCCCTTGAACCGAATTTATTAATATAAATTGATTAAATTAAAATGACTCAAATTGAATTTCAAATCAAACTCGAACCAAAGTCAAGTTTTGAACATTGAATCGAATTGAATCAAACTTAACCCAAGTCATTTCTAAACATCAAATTGAATCAGATTGAATTTGGCCCAAATCAATTTTCAAATATTAAATTGAATCAAATAAAACTTAAGTGTAGATCAAGTTTTGAATATTAAACTAAATCAGACTTAAACCAAAACCAAGTCTTAATTTTAAGTCAGGTCAAATTGAATCCAAGACTGAATCAAACTTGACCAGACTCAAATGTGAACCAAAGCATAGGTTAAGTCCAACTCGGATAAGTTTGAATAGAGCTGAAATAGGGTCAAGCTGAATGCCACTGGGTGTGCTAAATCTCTAGCAATATTCCAAGGTTATGTCCAAGCCTATATAAGAAGTGGGTGAGGCTGTCATCCTGATCTGAACTAACACTAGCTCAAATAGAGTTGAACAAAGTCAAACAAAGTCCCAATGGGTGTACCACCAAAGCCATCAGTGACACCTCAAGGCCAATTGACAACAAGCTAGGGTGGACTGTCTATTAACATAAGCCAAAATCACTTATCTTTCTTTCCAATCAAGTAGGCCAAAAGATGGGCCCACACCGGCTTAGTTAGTTAACCAAGGTGTCTTATCCTAATACTTCAACAAAAAGGAAATTATCGCCTATGCCACATTGACTATGAAAATATTTCAAAATCCATAGAGTTATTGTCGATGCTTTATTAGCTAACAAAAATACTTCAAATCAAATGAAATTATCACCAATGCCTCATTGGCTAACAGAAACACTTCAAATCAACTAAAGTTATCACCAATGCCTCATTGACTATGAAAACACTTAAAAAATTAATGAAATTATCACTTACACTTCATTGGCTATAAAGACACTTTAAATTTAATGAAGTTATTACCTATGTCTCATTAATTATAGAAACACTTCAAAAATAAATGAACTTAACACTTATGCCTCATTGGCAATAGAAACACTTTAAACTAAATAAGATTATCACCTACACTTTATTGGTCATATGAACACATTAAAATAAATGAAGTTATCGCTTATACTTCATTAGTTATAGAAATATTTCAAACCAACTGAGGTTATTACCTACGCCTTATTGGCTATGGGAACACTTCAAAATAAATATAGTTATCACTTATACTTCATTGGCTATAGAAATACTTCAAACCAAATAAAAGTATCACATATGCCTCATTGGCTATGGAAACACTTCAAAAATTAATAAAATTATTGTTTACACCTCATTGGCTATAAAAATATTTTAAATTCAACAAAGTTATCACCTACACCTGATTGGCTATGGAAATACTTTAAAAATTAATAAACTTATCGCTTACATCTCATTGAGTATAAAAATACTTCGAATTCAACGAAATTATCATCTACACCTCATTGGCTATGGAAACACTTCAAAATCATCGAAGTTATTACTTACATCTCATTAGCTATAGAAACACTTTAAACTAAGTGAAGTTATCATATATACCTTATTGGCTATGAAAATATTTCAAAATTAATGAAGTTATCACTTATGCCTCTTTGGCTACGAAAACACTTCGAGTTTAACGAAACTATCACCTATGCCTCATTGTCTATGAAAACACTTAAAAATTTACAAAGCCATCGCTTATACCTCATTGGCTATATTAGTATTTCAAAATCTATAAAGTTATTATTATGCCTCATTGGTTATGGATACACTTCAAAACTCATGAAGTTATCACCTACACCCCATTGGTTATAGAAACACTTCAAATCTATAAAGTTATTATCTACATCTTATTGACTAATAAAAATACTTTAAAATAAAAGAAGTTATTACCTATGTCTCATCAGCTAATGAAAACACTTCAAATCTCAGAGTTATTACCAATGTCTTATCAACTAAGGAAAACACTTCAACCAGAAGAAGTTTTCGTCATAGCTCAAGCTATTGAAAATCTCTTATTCCCCTTCCATGTCTCATCGAATGATGCTATCAACATCTGTCAAAGATCAAGTCAAGACCTATCCAAGTCAAGACGCCACGTGGTCCAGCGCACAGAAGTAGGACAGCAATACACATTAGAGCTTCTTCTCCATTCTTTCTTTCTCTTTACTTCTTTCATGTTTTCTATAATTTTATGTTAAAATTTATTGTGAAATGCAGGTATACTCTTTCTTAAGTCATGTACTATTTCTTAAAATCCATCGAATGCTATCTTCTTTTCTTTTTGTGTCACTATTGTATTAGCTAGGTTTTTTTCTTTAGGAGATTTCTAATAATCATCAGGGTAATTAACAATAAAGGTTTGTGTCTATTAAAAGTAAATATTTCACAACACTTGATATCGTACTTTAAAATTAAAATAAACTCTGATTTGTGCATCGAGATTAGTCCTAGGGTCTCCACTACTCTCAGACCACCAAAATCAATCCCACAAATTTTGGCATGCCCGGTAGGCCGTGAATTATCCTCAAAATATAGAGACTTAGCTAATATCAACACATATCAAAAGAAAGAAAGCTAATAATTAATCTTCCATTGCAAGAAAAGGAAGATGACATCATCAGGTGACCCTCTTGCCTAATCTACATCATCATTCTTAGTGAAAGATCTTTGATGTACTTTGTCAATCAACGATCACTGCAGGGATAATCGGAGTCCACATGAGCATGGACTACTCCTTAGCTCCCATTCAGAGGGCAAAGACCTCCCATCCAAGGGATAAAAATCTCTTATCTAGAGGACAAAGACCTCCTATATAGAAGGCAAAGGCCGAGTCCGTCCAAGGGGCAAAAGGCCAAATTTCATTATGTCAAACCTCGATAACAAAATAATGATCATTGTAAGGAAAATTAGAGTTCATTTCAACCATCAGGCTATGTCCAGCTTCATCCAATTTATGCATAGTATTTTTATTTTCACCAATAGAATCACTGCTCCTAGCATTGCTATCCTATCTTTGAGCTAGTTACTACTCTATCTACATAGTATGGATCAACATCTCACCTCTCACCCAGTGGGCAGAGATCAAGTCTACCCAGGGGTAAAATATTAAGTTCACTAAGGGAGAGAAAACCAAATCCATCTAGGGAACAAATGCAGATTTTGTCCTAGTAGTGAAAGCTAAATTTTATTGTGTTGAACATTGATAATAGAATAGAGGACCATTGATACAAACTAAGGTATCAGTCTTTTTGAAACTAAGCAATAGGAAAAAGTTAGTTTTAACTACCTATACCTTACCAAAGGAATGATCAGCAGGACATACAGTCGACAAGGAGATGTCAAATCAAACTTAAAACTAGATGTTATAATCCTTACCTCCAACTCCTTGACAACACTATAAGAGTTAGAGAAGAATAAAGGAAGGATGCATGATCAATGATCTTTGACTGAGAGAGGAATAACACCATCTTCTAATGCTAGAGTGATTAATGGATAAAGAAAAGGTTACTTGCATCAAATCTGCAACGTGAAAGAGTCAAATATTTGTATGAGCTTTAAAAGCACAAAACAAATAAATGTTTAGCCTATGACAGAACATCTAGTCAAAATTGACAAGTCAAGCATACTCCACACTTCTCGAGGCAAAAACAGAATTTTTTTAAGAGACATAAAATGAAAAAGTCTCTTTGTATTCAAGTGAATCACTTTCTATCTTAGAGATAAGGTCTTCAAAAATATAAAGATAATGCTTGAAGGCAAGAATAGTCGATGATGAAATATGCTGGAGTTGGAATTCCTGCACCTCCCCTACCTATCGATGCTCTAAGTTAAACTCAGGAATGCAAGTATGAAAATATAATAACCGATTTGTAAATAGCTAGAACCTTAACAGGAAAGTTACTTTAAAGATAAAAGTGTCAAGATCGAATGATAATCTCTCAAGAATCTCCTCCTTGAGGGAAAAGGTCACTCCCCAAATGAACAATGAGAAACAAAGCCCTAAATGGACAAATAAATAAATCTCATATGAAAAACCAAACCAAGAGAGATAGACTCAAAGAATAAGAATCGATTGGCATATACAAGCCCACAAACCTTGGGTCCTTGAAGAGGAATGAGATTGCTAAGTAAAAAAAAAACCATAAAAAAATGACAAAAAAGGGGGAGAGAAAAGTGAATTGCATGACTAGAATTAGGAATATGTACCCAGCTTCATCTCGGTGTATTATCGACCAAGAAAGACCATTCAAAGAGCGTAAGTAGGTGTATAACCTTAAAAATTGAGATTGAGAGGCATTTGAGATCAAAGCCAAAGTCAAAAAAGTAACTAACTAATAAAAATATGGTGAAGGTAGCAAAATAGCCAGAAAAATAAGTTCCTGAAGAAGACATTACAGTAGGAAAAAGATAAAAGGAGGGGTTGATTAGTGACCCACCGCATTTTGAGACAAAATAATCCTTAAATTTCAATAGACCAAATCAAAAGGAGGCTCTAATTAAAGATGAAAGGATATATCACTAGTCTACTAAAAGAAATATATAAAAAGGAATTTTTTTTCAAAAGAACAAATACAAACACATATGCTCTACATCATTTGCTTCTTCTGGCATTACATTTGAAAAGAAAAGAGAGAACATCATTTCATATGCTTACTTCTTATGCATCAATTTGGTATTCTAGAAAACAAACTGTCAACTTGAATTATTACATTTTAACTAGCATCGAACCGAACATCTACTTGCTGATTAAGCCGATTACTACAAGGTATCTTACTCCAATGTGCCAATGAAGAACACCAAAGGATTGGGGTATATCACTCCAAATGTCTATATATGCATCATGGTCACCATTGGATCTTTAGTTGATGCTCAGAATAACTAAACAATGTCGACACCCTTTGACACATGCACCAAAGTAGCTACCTTTCTCAAGACATTACAAGAGGGTGAAGTCCTTAGCGAAGCTTCACCAAAACCTCAACAAAGGGGACATGATGTACCCAAAATACCCTCAAAATCAAAAGAGGAATCTTTGCCGAGTCTCACTCAATGTGCTAAATCACTTGGTGAAGACATGATTCTTAAACCAAAAAAAGCTCCACTAGAACACAAAGATGGGGGACAAGCCAAAATCAATGAATTGATGAAAATTAACCTTAGTTCAAGAGAAAAAACCCATGCCATTGACCAACAGCTAATTCTTGAAGAGGTATTATGCTCAAGCCTCTAGGGGCAACAACAATCAAAAGTGTTTATATTTTGTCTATGATGGAACATCCAATTTCCTTAAAAAGAAATATCTGGTTAGACATGCATTACATATTTTTTTGAGGCAAAATATGGACACAAAACTCTGTCCATTTTGTATGATGGTCAAGTATATGACCCCATGATACATGAAATCCAGTCATTGTGGCACTCAAGTCCACTCATTGTGATAGCTCAAGTCCACTCATTGTGGTAAATCAAGTCCACTCATTATAGCAAATTAAGTTCACTCTATGTGGTGAATCAAGTCCACTCTCATGTAGAAAGATGACTTTATTATCACATGACAAGTCAAGTTCACACAAAGGCCTACCTTTTGGATTGAGATGAGAGGAACACAAAATTGTAAAAAAAATTAATGCAAAGAAATTCCATAAAGTAATAATGATATTCTTAAATAAGATGGAAGAAAACAAATAGAAATTTTAGATAAAGAAGATAATGATACTCCTAAGATATATAAAGCCTAGTGATGCTTCTCGATTGTCGTGACTACCCGATAGCTACTCACTCACACTCCATCATCACCTAAGGAAGCAAGTATCATATTAACAAAAGGGATAAAAAAATTTTCAAGATAAGAAGGAGGTGGCACACCATCACTTGACGCTAGCAATAGTGGATGAATACAAATGAGTGCAAACATCCCTCGACTAAAGCATAATCTGGGAACCACATCTATAGTGAAAACTTAAGTCAATATAAACACAATGCAAAACCTGGCAAAAAGTTAGATATCACTTACCATCTGAGTCTAAAATATTATTAGGGCCTCCTAAATCTTCTCTAGTTCACCTGAAATAAAACATGATTTCAGATAAAGAGAAGAAGAGAAGGGAAAGCAAACGTGGGGTGGAGGAATGACTAACACTTGAAAACTCTATCCTCCTATGGGTGCTCACATTTGACAATGGTGAGCCCAGTCAAACTACTCTATTTAAGTCGATATCAAAAGATTGGTGCACTGATGTCAATGAAGGAAAGATCACCTTGGGCCTTGTTTTCATGTTAACCTTGCAAAATGAAGAAATTGGGACTCGAGATGGTGTATGCGATAAAGTCAACCCCTTGATGCACTAGGAATAGGATGGTCACAAGCAAATCAAGGTGCCTCTTGCCTTGAACTCAATCTGGGACTTGCATTACCTCAAAAATAGCCATCATTGATCTTACAAGGAAAAATGGGACTTCCCTCATTTGACCCAGGATGAGCAAACTTATGAGCTATCTTCTATGCTTCCTAGACCCTCTGCTACTTTGGTCTTCTATTGCTCACCAACTACTTTTCCTTGTTATGCGCACTAAACTCACTCCTAAATAGAAATTCTAGATCAATGCGAAAATATCCTCCCACACAATTAAACCACGTTGTAGCTTATAAACGAAGAACCTTGGCCTCTCACTTACTATCAGGAATATAATATCTAAATTATCTTGAAGACAGGTAAGATGCAACTAGTAGCCTGCTAACTAGCCCTGATAGCAATAAAGAGGTAGAGACATCCTTAGGAAAGCCCTAATTAGAACCAGTGTTGATTATAAAACTTTGCAACCAAATGCTCCCTTGAGTGGAGTAGAAGGACTCTGTACTGCAAAGAGATGATGTACTCATAGGTCTCTGAAGATAATGAAAGATGAGCCGCGTTTGCTAGCATGTTGGAATCTAAAAGAGTGTAAGAGAAAGCTCATCATTTAAAGTTTCAAGGATCTCGCACATGCATCCTGGCCTCCTTAGGAAAGAAAGTACAAGCAATTGTATTCATGATCTGAATTATCTCATGACAGGGACCAAGCATGAATGACATAGCCCCTTAATTGCATCACTAGCCTCCAACTTAGTATATATCCTCTAAAAATGAACATAAATCTAGGCATAAAGAAAGTGGATGGAAAACCCAAGTTGAGGAATCACTTCATCCCTAGAACTATCCACCATCACTCTAAAAGCCACATATACGGATTCAGCATTGCAGGAGCTAGAGCAACCTTTGTCCTTGTACCATCTTGCAAGCCATCACAAAAGTCTCCAGATGAATGTATTACCCACGATGTGGCATTATGAAATAGCAAAGCCACAAATAGATGAAAGTGGTGAAGTATGCTTCAGGGCCAAACTCGGAAAGGACATCAATTGTGTCATGTATAATCCTGTCAAATTTAGTTGGCTTGCTCATCTGGGATCTCTCATAGAAAAGCTCAACCCAATTATCAAAGTACACCCACTTCTGATTATTCAAAAAATGAGTCACCATCCAATCATAAATCCTGAGGAGGTCATGTAGGGTGTAACTAAAATCGAGGGATACATAATAATTAGTAGGGACATACTCATTATAAAAACTCTCAATGATAGAAATACGAACTAGCTATCTTATGTCCTATAAAGAAATATCAACCTCGTCATATGGAGTATGAAAAATATTTGTGACATGGTTTCACATTTCGACCACGCTACATAAAATCTCTGAATCTCACACATACTGACCTTTGGATGCTATGATCCCCTAAGATATCAAGACTCATGAGTTGTGCTAAAAACTGAGATAACACATCATTAACCCCCTTTGAGTAATTCAGCAAGATTGGCATGGCTCTGGCAAGTGGGAAGGATCACCCCCAACGAGGAGAAAGGCCATTTAAGATATGAGACCCCAAGGTTTCAAAAAATTCTCATTGTCTACAATATCCGACGGGCTCCAACATGAAGGACTCACCTGTCCCATCAGCATAGGATATCCCTTCTTTAGAAAAATGAGCAAAAGGTGGTAATGATTAAACCACACTCATTTTCAATGCTCCTAGGGTTAGTATGCCAATACCGCTTCAGCATTAGTCCCTAAGACAAGTTGAAAGTGACATAGGGCCAAACTATTTTCTTTTTCATCCCATACTCTCTCAATTATAAAAGGCTCCATGATGCTTTCTAAAAAGAAAAAAGGAGAGAGAGAGAAGAAAAATAAACAAGTCAAAAAAGAGAAGAGGAATTATCACAAGATGATAAAAAGGAGGATGAAGAATCTCACCTGTCAAACACTTGTAAAAGCAACAAAAGAAGGTTAGGAACTTCACTATGGTTTGCATCCACTCCCCTCACTAAGGAAACTCAGGAAGTGAATGTCAAGGGGGCACTTTGTTTAAGTAGTTTGTGTAACCTGACCCCAACTTCGAGTTATAGTTGGACTTTGAACTTGATTTAGGATAATTTAGACCAACTTAAAATAGAAAAAGACTGAAAAATTGGGCCTAAAAATTGAACCAAGTTGCAACTAGATGTCCAGTTCTCAACTGATTGTCTAGTTCTATTCGACTGCATGGATCATAACTTGCAGTCGAACATTCGATTCCAACCAAAATTCCAATATAGTCTGACGTCTTATTCCCAACCGTACCTCCAGTTCAATCGTGAATTTGCAAAAATGGAAATGAAATTCTTCTTAAAATCCATCAAAATCAATTCGATTTTTTTAACAAAGAAGGTATAATCTTAGAGAATATTAGTATGAGATTCAAATATGGGGTTTATGATAAGAGAATACTCATCAAATCTTCTAGTCAACTCTCAATAATTAAAATTGGAGATCTTCTCAAGGCCCTATAAAAAAGGGGCTAGGGGGGTAAAAAAATGTAAGATTTTATCCCTTTCTTTATTTTTCCTTTTATTATCCCCTCTTCTCTTTTCCTCCTTGTGAGGTCTTTATGTTCTCACACTCGTTGCTGCTACTACTCCCTTTTTCTCAAGGCCTATGGCCACTATAGCCTCATTCTCTACCAACCATCGCACATTTAGCACAAGTTTAAATGATCGAATCTGAAAGAATCAGGCATCTAAATCCCATCATAGGTCTATCTTTTGTTTGCCAACATTGTGGCCATTCACAGTCCTCTGTGTGATGGGAGAATATTGCAGCCACCTATAACCCTCTATATGACGATAAATCTCCACCAACACCATGGCTACCCATGGCCCTCCCTATGACGGTCTCCATCAATGCCGCAGCCACCCATGACCATCCATATGACGGCAAATCTCCACCAACACTATAGCTACTTGTGACCCTCTGCATGATAATTAATCTCCACCAATATTGTGGCCACTCACAGCCCTCTGTATGATAATATATCTCCACTAACATCGTAGCCACCCATGGCTTTATGTATGATGATGAATCTCCACTAACACCATAACTACCCATGGTCATTCATATGATGACAGATCTGCATTAACACTGTGGTCACCTGTGGTCCTCTACATAATGGTGGATCTCCACCAACACTGTGGCCAACTATATTCTAGAATATTGGCGAATCTCTATCATTATTGCGGTTATCCATGACCTCGTTCATCACCATGTGTCACGTCGGAGAAAAATCGATAACGACAACCTTTTGGATTGACAACAAGGAGGAGAATAAGAATAAGAACAAGAACAAAGTAGAACAAAATAATAATAATAATAATAATAATAATAATAATATAGATTCAAAATAAATTAAGTTATCGTTTATACTTTATTAGCTATAGAAACACTTCAAACTAATGAAGCCATCACCTATACTTCATTGATTATAAAAATACTTTAAAATCAATAAAGTTATTGCTTATGCCTCTTTAACTATAGAAACACTTTAAGTTTAATAAGGTTATCACCTACGTCTCATTGGCTATGAAAATACTTCAAAATCTATGAAGTTATTACTTATGTCTCATTGACTATAGAAATACTTTAAAATCTACGAAGTTATACGCTTCATTGGCTATAGAAATACTTCAAAACTCATAAAGTTATCACCTATGTCTCGTAGGTTATGAAAACACTTCAAACCGATGAAATTATTGTTAACACCTCATTGGCTAACAGAAATATTTTAAAACTAAAGAAGTTATCACCTATGCCTCATCGGTTAATGAAAATACTTCAAATCTCAGAGTTATCACCAATGCCTTATTAGCTAATGAATACATTTTAACTAGAAGAAGTTTTTGCCATTGATCGAGCTATCAGAAACACTTCACCCTCATTTTCCTTCCATGTCTCATTGGATGATGCCATCAATATTTACCAAAGACTAAGTCAAGACCCATCCAAATTATGACGCCAAGTGGTCTAGTGCATGGGAGTGGAGCAACAACACACATCAAAGCTTCTTCTCCACTCTTTCTTTCTCTTTACTTCTTTCATATTTTCTATAATTTCATGCTAAAATTCATTATGAAGTGCGGGTATACCCTTTCTTAAGTCATGTACCATTTCTTAAAAATAATTGAATACTTTCTTCTTTTCTTTTTGTATATCTATTTTATTAGCTACGTTTCTTACTTTAGGAGATTTCTAACAATAAATGTCTATGTCTGTTGAAAGTTAATATTTGTATAACACCTAAAAGCATACTTTGAAATTAAAACAAACTCTATTTTGTGTATCGAGGTCACTCCTTGGTCTTCACCACTCCCAGACCGCGGAAATCAATCCCATATGCCCATTATGCACATGCTCCTCCTTTTTTCTCTTCCTTCCCTCTCCTTGTATTCGTCGCACCATCATGACTATTCATCACCACCACCACAAGGCTCCTACCCCCCCCCCCCCCCCCCCCCCCAAAAAAAATCCTCCTTCTCCCTCCTTCCCTCTCCTCGCACTTATCGCACCATGATGATCATGCACCACTACCACTATGCTTCTCCTCCTCCTCCTTCTTCCTCCTCTCTCCTCCTTCTCATGCTCATCACATCACCATAATCGTGCACCACCACCACCACTATACTCCTTCACCTCCTCCTTCTTCCTCCTCCTTCCTTTTCCTCCTTCTCGAACTTGTTGCACCACCATGACCGTGCAATAACACCACCACCACCGCTATGCTCCTCCTCCTCCTCCTCCTCCTCCTTCTTCCTCCTCCTTCTCCTCCCCATCCAAAGAGCTCCACCTTCTCCTCTAAGCTAAGCTCTCCCTCTCTAACCCCTTCCATTTCTCTCTTTGCCCCCTCCCTTCTCCCTCCACTCTCTCCCTCTCCTTCAACTCTATCTCTTCCTCCCTCCCCTTCACCTCCCTCCTCCTCCTCCTTCTTCTTCTTCTTCCTCCTCCTTTCTTCTGAAATAAAGCTTTTGTATATATATTGAAATAGTCAAATATGAGTTTATAATCTATATATGTATTAAAATAATTATATATAGCTAAAGTATCTATAAATGGGTTAAAATAATTATATATAGGGTAAAGAGTTTTATATATGGGTTGAAATGATTATATATGGAGTAAAGCATTTATATATAGGTTGAAATGATTAAATATGAAATAAAATATTTATATATGGGCTAGAATAATTATGTATTAGTAATTTTATTTATATATCGAGAGATATATTTATATATTAGGGGTTCTGTTTATATATCAAAAAATCTATTTATATATTAGTAGTTATGTTTATTTAATTAAGAATTCTATTTATATTTAAAAAAATATATTTATATATTGAGTATTCTATTTATATATTAAGAGATATATTTATATATTGAAAATTCTGTTTATATATTAGAAGATTTGTTTATATATTGGTATATATGTTTATTTTATTGAGAATTCTGCTTATATATCATGAGATATATTTATATAATAATTATAAATTAGTAATTATGTTTATACATTGGAGTTGAAGGAGAGGGATACAGAGGAGAGAGAAGGGCAATAGTAGAGAGAGGAAAGGAAGTGGCCAGAGAGGGAGAGCTTGTCTTGGTGGAGGAGGTGGGACTCTTTGGATGGGGAGGAGGAGGAGATGAAAGGAGGAGGTGGAGCTTTTTGGATGGAGAGGAAGAGGAGGAGAGGGAAGGAAGAGGAAGGAGGAGGAGGAGGAGCATAGTGATGGTGGAGGGCATTCTGTTCATATATCAAAAATATGCTTTTATATTAAAAATTATCTTTATATATTAAAAGTATGTTTATAACTTTGTAGCTATGTTTATATATTAGAGTTGAAGGAGAGGGAGAGAGAGGAGAGAGAAAAATTGCGACAGAGAGAGGAAGGAAAGTAGCCAAAGAGAGAGGGCTTAGCTTGGAGGAGGAGGTGGAGCTTCTTGAATAGGGAGGAGGAGGAGGAGTATGGTGGTGGTGGCCGTTGTGATGGTGCTACATGGTCATGGAAGTATAATGGATGGGAGAAGGAGGAGAGGAAAGAAGGAGGAAGAAGGAGGAGTATGTCGGTGGTGGTGGTGGTGATGTTGCATAGTAGTGGTATTGCGACAAGCATGAGGAGTAGAGGGAAGGAGGAAAATAGAAGAATGAGGAGAATAAGGAAAAATAAGGAGAAGGAGGAGAAAGGAAATGATGATACATAGTCACAGTGGTGCGACAGACGTGAAAAGGAGGAGAGGGAGGGAGGAGAAGGAGGAGGAGAGAGAAAGATAAGGAAGAAAAAGGAGGAGCATGATGATGATGGTAGTGATGGAGGTGGTGCTACGATGGGTGTGAAAAAGAGGAGAGAGAAAAAGAAGGAGGAGGAGGAGGAGGAGGAGAGGGAAAGAAAAGGAAGAAGAAGGAGTGAGTGAGAGAGAGAGGAGAGAGAGATTTTTCAAGCTTTGTATATTGAGGGAAGAATAGTGGGTGAGAGAGAGAGAGGAGTTAAGTTATTAAAAGTATAAAAATCAATTAACCTCTCAAGTAACATGATTAATTGCACGAGAGATTCAAAAAATTAATTTGTTTTTTAGGACTAATTGGTAAATTCAAAAATAGAGGGGCTGATCAGAAATTTCTTGAAATTCAAAAAAAATTCAAGAATTTTCTTATAATTGTTTCTAATTTTAATTGATAAAATTAAATTATTGATTTTGTAAATTTATAATATAAGATGAGTGATTATTTATTAATAGTGATAAAATAAATAATTTTTTGTAAATTCATAATGAGATAGATAATTTCTTAATAAAACTAGGTAGGCCTTAATAGGCTAGGCTGGCTGAGAAGCTCGACCAGGACTAACTCAAAAAGTTCCATTCACAGGCATCAATTTTGATTTGTGTTTGGCCCCTAAAATCTGATGCAAAAGTTTAGACACCATTCAGGTCCAAGCCACACCTGAAATATCTGATGCAAAAGTTTGGGCTCCATTCAAGCCCAAGGTCGGAAGGCCCGAATGCAACCTTACCTATTTAAAGCCCTAAAAATAGGCATTTGGCCAGATCCTGTACGCTTAGACGCCCAAGGTGCGGATCTTAAGCAATCAGAAAAGAAAAAAATAATAGGAAGGAAAAATGTACACCTGCAACTAAGGATGAGCAAAACCGATTTTCCTATCAATTTATTTATTTTAGGACCGGAAATTTCGATTAAAAAAATTAAAAACCAGAATCATACTAGTTTCGATTAAAAATTAATTTTTTGGAATCAGTTTTGAACCAATTTTAAACTGATTCTAAACCAATATATCGATTTTAAAATTATTAATTTTAGAATCTTATATTTTATATTATACTTTTATATGAATTTAATTTTAAATATATTGACATACACAACATAAAAAACTATATTTTAAATATATATATATATATACAAAACCATTATGGTTCTAATTTACCGATTTTTCACAAAATATAGAACCAAAACTGAAACCGAATTTCCAATTCTATTAAAATTAAGAATCAAAACCATAGTAATTTGCTTTGAAAACCGATTTTTCGATATTGTCTTCAACTAGGGATGAGCAAAACCGATTTTCCTATCAATTTATATATTTTAGGACTGAAACTGAATTTTGATTAAAAAATTAAAAATCAAAACCATACCGGTTTGAATTAAAAATTAATTTTTTGAAATCAATTTTGAACCAATTTTAAACGGATTCTAAAACTAATATATCAATTTTTAAATTATTAATTTTAAAATCTTATATTTATATTATATTTTTATAAGAATTTAATATTAAATATGTTGACATACACAACATAAAAAAACTATATTTTAAAATTATATATATATATATATATATATTTATAACTAATATGGTTCTAATTCACCGATTTTTCATAAAATGTAAAACCAAAATTGAAACCGAATTTCTGATTCTATTAAAATTAAGAAACAAAACCATACTGATTTACTTTGAAAACCGATTTTTCAATACTATTCTCAACTGATACGATTTGTATACCAATTTTTTAATTTCTTTTTATTCACCCCTATCTGCACCAGTTAAGGACACCTACAGTTCAACTTTAAGCATTAAAAAGAACCAAAGGGGAGCTCACAAAAGCTGTCATTGGCATTATATCCACTCAAGTCTCAAATTAAATGGCCAAGAATTTAGCAGGCCACAGAAAATGCTCCCCTTGTTATGTACAGAAAGTGAAGTAATGTCAGGATAGAGGAATTTTGTTATTAGAGTGACCTTACCAATAACCTGGCCGCATGCTTATTGGACAAAAATACACAATGACATGCAACCAGACCTCTCATAGCCCATGTATCCCGATTAAAAAAATATGGGGATGCATCACAGATTCTCTTTTCAGCAACATTTCTCTACATCAAGCCCCCATCAATGTGCTGCATGATTACCAGATCACCGTGTCGGCTTAAGAATCATTGCCATTGAATAGTTTTGTACTAGAAGCTGTGATTGCCGCGTCTAATATGAGAAATTTTCCCATTTGATAGTGTCATACAAGGCCTCCATATGCTTATGTCAATGAGCACTCAAATGATTGTGGAACTAATTGCAAGCCTCTTGAACAACTAGTTATTCATTCTCATATCTTGAGAGCCGAGTGTCCGACAGAACAGAGAATAATTGTGTGTCTACAAAAAGCTGCAAAATCATTACATTAAGCAATCAGAAAACCAAAGTTATAAGAAGAAAAAAAAGATCCCTTCTATGCAATGGAAAACCACCAACATTTTATGCAGCTGTATATCAATTTCCGTCAGATCCTTTCATGCAGTAATACAAATGCACAGAAGGAATTACATGGAATATAAACAAGTGGCAAATTTCAAATTTTATTTCCTGTCACAAAAAATCACAAAGTACACAAGGAGGTGGTGAGGGTGACCCAAGAGATGATAATGAAGAGGAAGAATCCGGGATAGTACTACGGTAATAAGAAGTGGATGTAAATATTGGGATGGTTTCTACAATATTTTAAAGAGAATCCAATCAAATATTTGTAGATAAGTAATGATCCTCTAGACTTGGAGTCTAATGCAAATAAGTGATGTACTCAATTCAGATGGGAACATGCCGCATCCATTAACGGGGGATACCAACAGACACAGAACTATTTCAGCTTCTTATGTTTCCTACTTAGACAACTCAAAAGTGACCGTGAGTTTCTTAGTGATGACACGGTGGAATTAGGATCAATCGAAAATCTAATCTGAATGTCATGTGTACTTCAATCCTCTTCTGTTCTCCTTCTGTCCCTTGAGAACAGTTATCAGTTATGAAGAAAGTATTATTTGCATCCTAAATCTAGTCACCAAGGAATTCATTTACTTCCCCAATTTCTCTGTAGATACTTGTATCATCCCCTACCATGTCTAAATCACTAATGCTGATTGCAATAGCCTCCTCTTCCACTTTGAAACATCCTAGGTTGAAAGCTATCATTAGTCTGAACAGACTCAGAACCTCCCCACATTCCATATCAATACCTGCCTCTCTATCCAATATCAATGGCTTTCAAATTTTGCACCTTTGTAGGAAAATCAAGAGAATTTGCCATCCAGGCTTAGTCCCTGATTTTTGTTGACTAGGCTAACTGAAGTAATTTTGTACCAAAACTTATATCAATAAATTCTGAGAGAGAACCAGTATATTGTCACAAACACCACAGAAATTTGCAAATGACTCCTAAACCATATAAATAATTTCTGAAAAAATTAAAAGATCCACAAAACAAACGGACAAATAAAGAACAGAACAAACAAAGCACCTTAATGAATGGCCGATCCCTATTAGGGAATGAGTCAATAAAACTATCTTTAAGAAGCAGAGAAACCTGAATGAGGAACCACAAAAAATCATTAGAGACTATGCAAGATGTAAAAGACATACTTACATAGTTTAATGTTAAATTATATCTCCTGGGACATGTTTTTCAGCATTTTATTGCAGATATGGAAAGATTACAAATTTAGTACTAACCTTGTCACTGTTGGATTGCACATTTGTTATGGTATGTGTTCGTAAATTGGAACAAAGCGATTCCAGGTAACGCCTTGTGACATTCAAGAAATCTCCAGCAGCTTCTGCCTGCAAATGCTAATGGATTGTCACCAACAGAACAATGTACAGTTTCACCAATGATGCATAAATTGCATTGCTTATTGAGAGATAGCAACTAGAGAAAAATAGAACCTACAATGTGTGGAACTGTCTTGTGCAAAATCAGTAACCCAATGCAGAACACAAATCAATAGTCACTGAAAAAACTGCACATATTGGTTGAGAAGTGGAAGCACCGTGGTGTATGAGAAGATTATGTAAGTATGCTCTGCAATTTTGTCCATTGTCATAGCCCATATGATATTGCGGACAATTCAAGTTGCTATAAAATTTCAAACTACCAAGCAATAGCCTGGGTAAAAATGGAATTTACATGAGTGAGACAGATGAAATCAGAGATGACAAGGACCCATGACATTTCCAGATTGATTTCTAGAGCAAGATATCCTTTTGCTATGTGACAAATTTCACTTGATAAGATTAACTAAACAAGAGCAATTGCATGAATTTGAAAGGAATGACAAATAGCAGATGATTATATTTAACAGAACAGCAGTTCAACATGGCAATAATTTTAGTCCAAACTGATCAAACAATCAAATGTCTACAATGTAAAGAGTTTAATTATGCAATATTTTTAGTCAAAACCAATCAAACAATCAAATGTCTATAGTGTAAAGAGAAAAGGTGAATATGCATATCAAAGCAAAGATACCAGAGTCCACCCATATATAGGTTAAATAGATGGGAACCACAAGAAGTGGCTGTTTACTAGAAGAAAGCTACAAAAAGCAGCTTTACATGTCAAACTTGCAACTACTTGAACAGTGAGAAAATTTGGTACGAAAACAGCACTACAACCTCCATATGTTCAAGTATGTCTTTCAAAAAAACATAACACTACAGCATCAATGTGTATCATCTTTGCAGATCCATTCTGTAGAAACAATCTTCCAGTTCTCATCCCAGGATTACGATTCAGATAAAATAACACAAACCTAAAATTAAATTTTTATTATTTCCCTTTTGACCATGTAAATTCTCTCCTTTAATCTACATCTAGATTTTCCTCTCATGATGACAAGTGAATTATCTATACATAAAATGCAAAAGGCCTTTTAAGATCACTTTCCAGTGGAATTTCTCTTATCCCTATCATCTCTATATACAACTTGTGTAACCTATAAGACATAATGTAGCATTGACATGAGTAATCCATCCATGATAGCTTGTTAGCCAAGACAATCACAATCAACAAAGAAATTTTGTTCTTCTGTATGACAAACTTAATTCACCTTTTTTGTCCCTTGATTCATTTACAAAAACGTAATAGTGACATGGCTGAAATTTTCATGTCCTAACTGATGCCAAGGATATCAACAATCCACATTTACATCAAACCTCTATTAGCTTAGTGGGAGATACACTACTATCCAAAGGAGAAGCCTGGGGTTAGGGTCTCCACTGCAAAGGGAACGAAAAATATGGATTTCTAGAGGGGTCCAAGCCTAACCCCAACCCAAAAGAGAGTTAACAAAATAATAATAATAATAATAGATGTATGGCCTGTTTATTTCGTAAAACTTTAAAATTGTAAAAATTTTAATATTTTCAAATTTCAAAATCTTAAATTTAGAAATTCTGATAATATATTTTGTAGACATGTAAATTCAATATTTCAAATTTTTATATTTATTTATTAGACTTGTAAATTCCAAAGTTATAAGTTTTGTGTGTTGTTTGATTATAGAGTTTAGCACGTCACATGCTAAATTCTAAAGTTTAAAATTTTAAACTCCAATCAATTTTGGAAAGCCAATAAATTCTGCATTTGCTGGAATTTAAAAATTCCAGAATTTTAAAGTCCTGTATGACAAACACCAGATTTTATACTTCTCGAAATTTGAAAGTTCAAGAACTTTGAAATCCTATAAAACAAACAAATCCTTAGTTAACTAATTAAACATAAAAAATCAACATATGCTTTGTCCTTCTCAACCAAATAATTCCCTTTTTGAACCATGAATTCCAATCATGTAAGACAAATTCACTATAAATACAAGAACAGGCTCATTTAGAGAGAGGTAAGGAAAAACCTGAACTTTAGAGCATTTATATACAGGATGATTCTTAGCAATGGAGTTTTCACATGTCAATCGAGCATGAATTGGGCTAAGTTCAATGAATAATTCCCTGTATCCTGGAAGTGGAGGCAAGGAACATGTCTTAACCTGCAAGTGGGAAACATCCATTTAAAATTAAAACTTGATACTGGAAAAATGAACCTGTTAGATATGTTAAGAATCAAAGGATATTACATAGAATGCAGGGGCCAGACAGGAAAAATTTTAAAACAGTGTAGAATTAAAAAATTAGAAAGAACTAAACCACATACACATGCAATGACCAAGAAAATGGATGAAGCTTATCAGCTACGGTATTTAGAGGAGTCTTAATATTCAGGGGTTAATAGCTCATAAGATTATTTGAGTTCTCCATAAATCAATTTCCAAATTGGAATTTAGTATTGTACGCATCTTCTCCAGTGTGATGAGGAACTTCAGTATTGAGGCCAAACAATTTACGCTACTGTGCTTGCAAAGGCTAAACCTAAAACAAGATAGTTTATTCCAGTTTAGTCATGGACCCTACCTGAAAGTCAGATTACAAATTGGATAACAAGCAGAACAAGTAATCTAGTCAACAGAGGCAAACTCAAATTTGAATCAAACAAACTCAAACCTAGGAGCCCTGGCTAGCATCTAAAGTTGAGACAAATTTGAGTCAGCTTATTTCAAGTTGAACACAAGCTGAGGCATCTTATCTTAATTTCAGCCTTCTTATAGCCCTACTTAAAGGCTAAAAGGAATTCAAAATCCAATTACTTCCAAACAATACCTCATATTATAATTTGTACATATTGGAATAAGTCAAGATAAACATAGATAGGTTTTTGAAATGAGAATGGGGATACATTATACTATCTGATTATCCAAATCATCATATAATGGGAGCATATTCGAAATCATGGAATATTGTACAATTTGAAAGGTACCATGCATCCTTACATATGGCAGGAAGTGCATCAACATCATAGCTTACAAACATGATTGCTTGAATTACATATATTTTAGTCCTATTACCACATGTTCATCTAGATAGGGTCAAACTTCCACACCAAAGATGATGTTGTCCAAGAATTTCAGTCTCCTGAGCTCAGAGAATAATATATATGAGTCAAACAAACAGGTGGTTTCAACTCACTGACCTGGTCCTTGCAGACATCAATTCGTACAAGATTAGAGGTTTTCATCTTCACATCAGTAGGTTTATGTTGTATTCCTACCTGAGAAATCAAAAACATAAAGCTTCTAATTAAAATAATGACAACTTACTATTAATAGAAATTACTTGACACTGACAAAAAAATAAGGTAACATTTATTATCATTCTAAACAAGGAGTCATGATTGGAAGCATAGGAAAAGGGTAGCTAATGGAAATTGCTAATTAGACTGGTTCTAGTAAAATATAACCTACAGACTACATGACAACCTAGAAGAATCCATAACCCATCCTTGAAGATGACGCAATTTATGAATACAAGTTTTAAGGGGAAAAGATCACAACTTTTCCCTCCATAATAGGCTTCAGATAATTTAATTACTAAAATACAGCTTTTCCACAAATCTGATTCTATCAGGATTTTATAACATAATCTATAATCTGTTCTACCATACAGTGTCCTTAGTTTATTTTCTGATGGAAAATATAGAAGAAAGTGAAGAGTCCTCTCTGTCATCACTTGTTCAATTATTCAAAAAGCATATATGCAGTTAGTCTAAAACAACTTACACTAGTCGTAAACAAAAATCATACAAATAAAACTTAAAAATTCATCATCATCTAGTGGTTACTATTAACAATTAAATTTTTCAATGGCCACAGTTTAGTTATTCCTGTAATCATAGTTGGTATATCAGGCATGTGAATATGTAATACAAGTGAACTGACTGTTATTAAGATTGAGAGGTGTTTTGGGTTCAGCATCTAGAATGATCATCCCACATAATGTGCATACCCTTTCACCCAAACATCACTAAGTACAATAGCTATGATAGCCATTATCAAAATAACAATGTTAATGACAATGAATATGAGAGAAAGAGTGACAGGATGATGGTGCTAATGGAAATGAAAAGTCACAATGACAAAACTCACTATGAAAGGAACTGGAGCATCAAGGAAGTCAAACATCTTTCTAGGCAGCACCTGAAAAGATCAGCATGCACCTCACAGTGACTTCAACTCACATTTTGGGAAAACTCAAAACATAAATCTTCCAATTCTTGAATAGGTTTTTGACAACAATAATTGTTCTGAATGAGTCAAATCAAAGAACTGTATCCTTGGACTCCAAAACACAAAAGGATAGATACTGGATTGCTGCTTAAATGAATGAACCATATTCTCAGATTTGCAAGGAACACTATATCTTTGGCATTATAGCCATTAGAGTGAACCACAGTAAACAAGCCTTCAGTTGACATCTTATGGACCATTTTTCAAACTTGACAACCTGGTGGGTCATCGATGCATCATCTGCTTCTCAAGAGTCAAATATACTGGTACTCCCAAGAAATAACCTATGCATTTCAATCTGGCTTGGTGTGTCAACTTTCTGATATGTCAGATGAACTAGCACATGTTTCTGTTCCCATCCACTATCACATGCTATGTACTTCTGAATTTACATGGTACAAGAAAAACACAAAAGAGTGCAAACACAAATATCCCAAGGGCATATTCCAGAAACTCACTGGAAGAAACAAACTCTGCCACTCAAAAGGACGAATCATTGGTATGAGTGATAACACAGTTGCCGATAGGACACCCTGCATAAATCAAGAAAAAAGCAATTGAAGTATTAAATTCTAGGGAAGCTATTGTATAATAACAAAAAATTTTAAAAGGCTAAAGCTGCTAAACTGTTGATCATACCAAATTAGGACATATTACTGCCACTTGTTTTTCTAGTAATGCTCCAGCAAATAATGTCAGGATCTGCAACACAAATTCCTCAGACAATTGTGATATCACACCAAAAAGAATACCTTCTAGAACAAATAAAAATGCATCCAATTAAAAGACCATGAAAAAAATTCAAAACAAATTTTTATAAAATTTTTAAACCCTAAAAAGCTTTACTGCTTTTAGAATAAATTTACAGTTAGAAATAAAGTATAAGTATATGGTCCAGTATCATCAAGAATAATGGCCTAACAACTAAAATCAACTGACACTTCTAAGATTTCCACCAAGATCCTTAAGCTAAAGAAGACATTACACTTTCAAGTGACAGAGCTCGGCATACTGTCGCAATGGTCCATAATGATAATGCTAGAGCTTCTTCAGCAGCTGCTAATCGGGCATTAACCTTAGAAGGTAACACTATATCAGAATTAACCTCTCGGAGAATCATAAAGTAACTCTAAGTAAAGGAAGAATACTCGACCATATTAGCCTTTGAGGGGCAACAAGTTTCAGGGTCACAGGAAGCACCATCTACACCTAGGTTAAGTAGCCCAGGGCGGCAGTATTTGATTGGCTGCAAATGTTCAAGAGGATGGAATACTATTTCGCTTCCCCATGGTGGTATAGGAAGAGTATGATAGCCACAAACAATCTGTAGTGATTCGTTATTTTGTGCCTGTTATAAAATTCAAAAAGAGCCCATTATAAGGAGCAGATTCAAATGCTATAAAATACGAGAAAACATTGTAAGCAATTAACAATTATTACCTTAGCCCATTCCATTACTTTTTGGTCTGCAGTGTATGGTTCATATTTAGAGCATAGTTTTTCATCCTCATCATCTGATCCTACATCTTTAACTGAACTGTCCAAAACCACTTAAATGTGTTCAATCAATGCAGGAAAGGATGTCTTTCTCAGAAGACTAGGATTGACAACTAATATTAATAAAAACCATAATTTGAACAAGAATATGAAAATAAAAGGATGTACCGAATGTGTAAAGTCAATGAATGTTTCATTACTGGCAAAAACAAGCAATACTCTTCCATTTTGGAAGCTTAAAATAGAGACAAGAGAAACAAAGGGTGCTGTAGCACCTGTATACAGACTCCAAACTAGCAACACGCTGCAATCTGTAGCCTAGAGAATACTGCATTCCAGTACATTCAGGCGAAGTGTTTCCATATTCATAGTTCCCACTAACCCTTTCGAAACTATCAGAATGGGATTCTGAGGCCTCAGATGCAAAATCATCATAATGTTGCCAAGCCCTTCTTCCATCCTTATCCAATTCTTTTAAAGGACCAAAATCTGAAGCATCACTAGCAGAGATACTTTCAGGAGAGTGTGGTTCAGATACCCTGGATGAAAATGAGCGATTTTCCTTGTCTAATACATGGCCAGCCGAAACTGAAGTCAGACCTAATATACTATCTACTGGTATGGCATAATCCATCCAATTGTTACAAGAATGCCTGTCAGGATAACCAAAATTTTCATCCAACTGATTGCGTTCCACAACTGATTGAGGAGAAGCTTCTGTGAGGGTCATTTCACTAACAAATTGTGTTATCCTATCGAGACGCTCCTGTGCAATTACACTGCAATGGAAATGAAGAGTGATGAATATCAGACTCTGAGGAAGACATAATTAAACAATATAAAAAATTTGCAAGGAAATGAGATATGTAGAATCTTGGAGTGAAACTTCATATTACCTATAAACAAAAAAAAAAAGGTACATTATGCATAGTAGAGGCTAACCTGTTCAACATCTCATAGTGCAGCTCAAAAAGAGGAACTCTCGTAAGAATACAATAACAGCGAGGTGCAGAGACCAAGAAGTGACTAGGCTTGGAAAACGATCGAGGGAGCGGAGATAAGACACCTAAAATACTAGGTGCCCTCTGAACTATCTCCTGAACGTGTAAACAAACTCCGTATAATGTCATATTGTCTGACACCTGATCATTAATAATCAACACCACAATACATGTCAAATATATACAGTAATGTAATTTATCATTTACAGAATCCAAAACAAGATCAAGCATGTAGATCACTACCATACGAATACAAACTAAATGCAGTTTTGAGAAAGCCTGCTAAAATTTTCAATGCAGCTTTACACAAATCGCATTCTTCAAACTGTAACCATCTATATTTTAGGATGCAAATAATTTTTTTTATAAGAAATGGGGACCACTTTATCATGATGCAAATAATTTGGGAAGAAAAAGAATCTCAAAGCTGTCTCAGTGCAGAACAGTCAGATTGTTTTCTTATTTCCAAAAATTGTTAAGCACAAGATTCTTAACATACTGACAACAAATTACCTAGATAAAACCCAGAAAAAATGAGCCTCCCAAGGATATAGAAAAAGAAAAGTAGGAAGATAAACAGAATATACAGAGAAAGAATCAGCAGACTCAAACAAGGAGAGGGAGAAGGGGAAAAAGTTACATTTGAAGCATGACACCAGTAGAGCAATAACTCATTCGTTCCCAACGATAAAGGTCAACAAATGTGTTATATTTAGAAAACTTAAAGGTCATGTATATCCCTCACATCTCCAGACAAGTAATAAACTGAATAGAGAAAAAGGATTACAAACCTTTAAAGAAAAGATAAAAGCAAAACCATCTCTTGCTAAATGCTCCTGAAAAAGAATAAAAACAAAATAGTCAGCCAGCACTAAAGATTTCTACTATGATAAATGTCAAGGTGTTTAATGCATAATATAGATCAGGAGTATATGCAATCTCAATCTTCAGGCAAATGTAAGCAAACCAATCTCAACAAAACAATGGGTACATCCATTACTCATTCACTACAGGAGATAAATGAGGAAAACAACAATAAACAGAGGAAAGCTATTTTAGAAAGAAAAAATTATCATGAAATGGATATACTTGTTTAGAAGGAAACTGACATTGGCTGCATCAAGTACAAGGACTACGAGATGGCAAAAGGATGGTACAAGGTAGCATCAGAAGGATGCAAGAAATCTGTGGCATAGACTATTCACATAATTCCTCTTATGACCAGGCTTATGATAATGACTAGTTCAATATGCCAAGATTTTCTCACTGATATTTGCCATGTCAGTGTCCATCTTCTGTGCTTTATCCTTTTACCATTGTCATAAATCAATGGCTTTCTACCCTAGAGTAAAGGAATGACCAAGCATGCACATTTAAAGTTGACAAAAAAAGAAATAAAGATCATCATCTGAAATGTATTACATACTTAACCCAGGTAATTGATTTATTGAGACAGATTATTTGTTTTTATCAAAAAATATAGTTTCAATTGTACTATGTTTCAGAAAAGGGATGAAGGAGATGAAATCAGTCCTTCACATTTCAATACATTGTTTATTGCCATTGGTTATAAATAATGCTTTATTAGTGCTTGTGATGTCCAAAATGAGTTGACCTGAACTTTTTCCACAACAAGAGAAGTCATATTTGAGGAAATCAATGATTGAGTACTGGCTTTAACATGGAAGGCACATTAAAGAGTAATGATTTCCTGTTATAATGTGTGAAAGAAGAATCAACTGAGTGACCAAATTATAGATATATACATCAGAATTCCATAGGAAATCATATTGAAGGTGACTGCCAATGAAATGTAATAGAACCCAGAATCTTGTTTGATATACAGTTCCTCATTCAAAACAAACTGAACATGGTTTCATGGATCAAGGATGTCTCTAAATCAAAATGCTCTCAATCATGTTTAACAACTTTGCATTGGCTTTTTTACCAATAACTGTGTTAGGCAAGGAAAGTTGGTGGAGAAGCTACAACTCTAGTGAACAAATATCAGTCAGTCTATCTTCTAATTAAAGTATAGCATAAGACTGACTACTATAGGTGCATCCACAGACTGCTCAGTGAAAACCCAAAACACAGTCAAAATATATGACAAACTTATTGAAGTACACAACCAAACATATGTAGAGGAGTCAAGTTAAAAGAAGTATAGAAGAATATTTGGCATACTCGCCCAAACACAACTTCATTTAGATCACTCATTGAAGGTGTCCTTTCCAGCAGGCGAGCCTGCAAAGTAAAAATTCAACCAAACATGAAACCCTGTCATAGATGAAAGAGATGCAGAATTGGAGATAATATAAAATTCAAAAGAATAGAGCAGTGTCCAAAGTAGAGGATAACAAGAAATTGAACTTCTAGAAGCGCTATTCCAATATGTAAACCAACAAATCTGGAAATTTTACTGTGTTCAGTTTTTTTTTTAAGAAAAATCTTTATCACATTCTAGCACTCTCTGCAAACAAGTATATGATTAAAAAAATTATCATCAAAAGCTAATATGTATCAAAAGAATTATCGAGGGTTTAAGTCAGTTAGCAAGTGAAAACTCCATAAAACAGGAGTTGTACGAAGTCCTGAATTTTTATGGTTTGACATGACCTACAATCATCTCCATATGGAGTTCTAATAGTGTCATGTATATCTTGCAGCTAGGCTCAAGCCTAAATTACAAAACAAAACATTGGAGATGTCTAAAGAATGGATCGCCACATGTCATATTCCATCAATTTCAAATTATAAGATCAATAGGACAGAATAAATAATCATGTTATATCATCACGTAAAAGTTTGTATATACCTATCATCACAAGTGACCTGAAGCGCAAAATTATCTATTATGCAATGTTCAAGTCAACTTTTACCAGTAAAAACTAACAAGCAGTTATAGATGTCTGACTGTAACATCAATTACCAAGTAATAGCCAACACAATTACTTGCAAATAGCCAAGTCTGAAAAACCATCTTGATTTGAAAGAGCAAAAAGAATAAAATGGTCCATAGTCTAGCAGAAATAAAGGAGAGCCCCATTTACATAAACAGATAGAATAATCAAAAGACAAGGAGAGCACCATGTACATTAAGAGAGAGAATAATCAAAAGCAAAATAGTTGGAAATTAGACAATATGACAAAAGAAGCTTGAAACGAAACACAACTTTGTATAGAGTATAATTAACCTTCAAACTGCACAATTTGGAGTGCAAATATTGTTCCCTACAACACAATAATATTCCTTTAACAGAATCATCAAATAATGGTGGTAAACAATAAGACCATAAGAATGTACTTAGTCCAATTAAAAAAGCAAAAAATAGTTGAAATATGCACACAAGAAACATCACAACTTCTAAAGCAAGAAATAGTTTAAAATGAACAGATGTATTAACCTTAACACCTTCAGGAAAGCAAAATGCAGGCAAATCTTTCTCCCTCATTTCTACTCCTTTTCCAGGAGGATATTTAAAAAGGATCTGCAAAGACAAAAAATAAGAATGTATCACATTCAGTGAACAGACAGAAACATCAACAAATTCTTGTTAGAAGTCATTAAATACTGTCTCATTTCATATATATTCCTGATCATCATGGACCAAACCCATGCTTTCTTTAACTGGCCATGTCTTTTTTACTTTTTTTTTTTTTTGAGTAAAAGCGAAGGCAATATCCTGGAACTAGCCATGATAAATTCACAATAGTTTTCATGTAATCACATGCGCAAGCATAAAAACTTTACCCAATCGAACCAATCCAGTATGGTCCGGGGGTATGGGGGACCCATTTGGAAGACGAGCTTGACTGTTTGAGTACAGCTAAAATTTTTTATACCTAGCTTCTAAATAGGCCAGGTAATAGGTCAACAGATGTAATTTAGAGCCACCACGGCCATGTTTGCACTACCCTCATGCTCAGAGCACAAGAGAATCAAATGAATGAGCAAAGACATGAACACCATGCAGAGCCATAAAAAAAAAAAAGTTTATCCATGAATTAAAAAAAAAAAACCCTGGCATTAGAGAGGACAAATTTGCTCATATGAGAGTAATATACTAAATTTAGCGAAAACTCAGCAAACCTCAGGCTCCAAGGCAGGAGGATGACGATGATGTTGAAGCCTCCTTAGTTCCAAGATATCAGATTTCTCTACTTCTGATTCCCAGTCCTTTCGTCTTGCAAAAGAATGTTCTATAGCTTCAACATTGGCATTAGGATGAAGACCAACAATTAAAAAGTGCTCAAATAGTGCTGTTGGCTCTTCATGCTGTTGATGATCCTGCAAAGCATCCAATATAAAGTATATCGCAAAATTTGAGTTAAATCAATCATGCTTATCATCTAGAATTCACTGATCATATGCAATAACCTATCCTGTCGTGCACAAATAAAGGTCCACAAGGTAGATTTCGACTAAAAGAACAAGATGTATGTTCCATAATACAGTAAAAAATTGAAAATATCCCAGAACTAGTTCCTCTTTTCCAATAATATGTTCCCAGCACATCATGGTATATCTCAGCATGACCATCTTAAATGGTCTACACATGAAACAGGAGAAGTCCATTGTATGTCTTGGCTGACCTGTATGAATGCATTTTACATGCACATAGGGTTTGGTTGTGCCATAATAGAATGACATTGCTAATCAGTGTGTGCACCATAACTTACATAACTCATATGATGCACGTATTCAAAAACTTTAAGACATCTCAATCTATGTTTGTGACGCTTTCCCAATAGAGTTATAAATTGGGAAAATTGCACAACTAGTTCATCTTCTGCGATAACATACTCATAACACCTTAAATTGCTCAAATATGTCATGCAATGGAGTTCCCGTGTTTCGTGGGTACGCTGTTTAACATGGTCATGCTACAACAGAGCATAATGTCCTGGTCCAGGTTGACTTGCATGCGAAGCTCGCAACTTGATTCAAACTTCCAAATTTTATCATTTCCTCATTTATTCCAAGGATAATATGGAAGGAGTCAAAGCCATTGTCAAGCTTTCCTTATAGAATACATAAATTCCAAAAAGTTTAAGATATCTCAATCTATAAATCCTCATTTTAGTCACTCATGCTTAGATCAAAGGTCGCAAGAAGCGTCATAGAAACAGAGTATGATTAGAAAGACAAAAATATAATAATAGAAGAGAGAAAACGAGAGACGGATGAATACTTTCGCTTTGGATTGGTGCTGGAGATACCACTGGCGCTTCTGGTGGGTGAGCACCTCGAGATTGAGCGTGGTCTTGAACCGTTGCTCGCGGCTGCCGGCGGCGGGGCCCCACCGCCACGCACGCTGCACCTGCCTTCTCCACCGCTGGAAGCTGTTGCTCCTCGCATGCGTCGGCCTAGCCGTCGCTGCAGCCGACGGCGGCGTCGCCTGGTGCTCCCGCGAGGCGTCCTCCATCAAGAAAGCATGAATTGGCGACCGGAGACTGGGGAAGAATAGAAGAAATCAAGGATTGGGATCAGAGGAAAGGCACATGGGCGGAAGCGGGGTAGGCGGAAAGGGGGTCTCGAGATTCGGGGAGGTGATGAGTCAAGGGGAGGAATGGGGTTGGAAATGGAGGACATTTTGGGGAGGAAGGAGGAAGAGGAGGAGAGGAAAATGGAGGGCAAAGGGTAATTGCGGTTTTGCGGTTTCAGTTTTTTCTCGGACAGGCGCGCACGTGCTCTGCTGCGGATTGTCGGTCTCAGCGTGACGTGCTGCACGTGCACGTGGTCGTTAATAATACAACACCGTTCGGTGTGATAAAAAGATTCTTTTTGCGTTTACCACCCTCTATTTTGTCATAATTGGAAAAGAATCCCTAATCTTTGATATTTGATTGTTGAAAAGGGTGTTTTATGTATATGTCTTCAAAAACAGTAATAACGTTTATACCATCTTAGCTTTCTAATTATGTTTGTGTGACCTCTGAACCTTTTGATTGCTCTTCTATTTCTTTAAATATTTTTTGAGATTAAAATAATATTTGTTTTTTGATCAAATAATTGTAAATAATTAAAGTAGATTTTTAGACAGTTGAGTTTGACTCTCTTTAAATTATATATACAAATCTATTTTCATCATGGCCCCTCTGTCAAAAAAATCAATCTTGTCTAGTTTAACGGTAGTAAATACAAAAAAAAGCTAGGAAGATATGAACGTAGACAAAATTTAGAGGAGTGTAAATGTTAATTCAATATTTTTCAAGAATAAACACCGAAAATTTCTTTTAAAAATGACCATCTGACTAGTGTTAGAGTAAGTGTTTGTCAGACAAGTTTTTATTTTTTACTGTCTGTATTTTATGTATCCAATATTTTTTCATTATTTAATTCTAAAAATACAAAATAATTTTCATTTTTAGGGTTTTAATATTTTGCTCAAAATTTGAACATTAATTACTGATTCTAAATTAGATGGTTAGACAAAATACGCTGTTATGAAATTATTTGTAATAATTATAAGAATATCAAAAAATCTACATTGTAAGTCTCCGTAAACAAAATCAGAAAGTCAAAATTTTGTATGGGATTTACGTCTAAGTTTGTCTCTAAAAGGGCTTTTCAAAAAAAATAAATAAAAATAAAATAAAAAAGACGGTCAAAGAATTTCTTTAAACTTGATATAAGGTTACTTAATCTACCTTTAAATCTAATGGCTAATAAGACCTAACTCATAAGAGATGAAAACGGAAGGCTCTAAGATACCACTACAACAATCTAAGCAATTTTTTTAGACAAAATTTATGCCCACTATCCATAACCCACTCCCGTATCCCATATATGAAGTATCTTTCAAGTGGTATAGTCATTGAAGGGGAGAGATGAATAAGATAAATATATACTCTTTACATAGGTAACTTGTTTAGCCGATTATATGCAATTATTTAATCATATTTAATAGGTATTTTAGCGAACAATAATACTAATTAATGTTCGTAATAATGTCAAACCATGTAATTGTTAAGTTACCATAGTACAAATTAGTGTTGCTCTAAAAATAGTAATGAAAGGTAGTTAACAAGGATTTGATGATAACTAGTACAAAAAGTAGCATCCGGATTTGCAGTCTAGTTAATTATATTAAAGTTATTAATTGAAATTTAAGTATATAATTAAATAAATTGTAAATGATAGTAAGTTATATATACCATGATTTTAAACTAGTTTAATATACTTCAAGATTATTATGTGAAAATTAAGTTGGATCGAGACAAATAATATTTAAAATGAATGAAAAATAAGAGAAGTTTTAATGATAAATAAAATGATAAGGTTAATTTATGGGAGTACAATGATCATCTTTTTAAGGAAGAGGAAATAAGGTGAGATATTTAATGATACCCTAAATTAAAATCAACCGAATCAAAAGTGAATGAAAACTTGAGATAATCAAGGTACAAATCAGAAAGCTAACATCAGAAGCAATACTACTAAAGTTAAATTGGCTTAATGACACAAGCAATGAATGCCCTGCAAGTATATATTCCTAGGTCTACAAGAAAATATGATGGGTTTGGCCCATATTTGGATGTGCTTAGGTATTCAAGAAACCTATAGAACAAGAATCCCAGAAAAAATTCTTAACATAGAATTCATGAGCGATATCAACCAAATAAGGAGAGTGTAGTATAATCAATACAAAAATCAAAAGACTCTTGAATCCACTGAAAGACCTTCTTAACTTATAAAACAAAGGATAATCCACAAAGGTAAGAGGTTTAACTTCTTTTTGTCTCACTCTCTCCAATACTCTCTTAAAGAAAATTAATGAGATCTTTTTTACTTGAGCGTCAGAGTGGTCGGCATTAGAGAGCTCCTGGCAGTCCTTATGGCTCGTGTTTCTTTTTGTAGATTGGTGAAAGGGCTGCCTAACAGATCTAATCTCAAGGAGCCACCCAAACCATACTGGTGTCTAAACCCAGCTCCATCAACAAATTGGTATTTTCATTAAAATATGTTATGCCTTTCTTCTTGGCTAATTAAGGAAGCCTCCAATGATCTTCCAATCATGTTTTCGAGGGTAACACAACCCTCATCATCAAAGAACCCACCTGTGGGCAGACAGCCCTAGCACTAGTAGAGTTGCATAATTTATTCGATCAATCTAACAGACTGGCACAAGTAGCCACCTTGTCACCTGGACTTAGTTGCAACCCCTGAGAGTTTTTTTTACAAATGGTCTTGGAGGTGTCAGTAGGTCACTCTAATTTGGTGGAATGACAAGAGTTTCAAACTCTGACTATTGCCATTTAGTATATCATGCAATTGCTTAAGACCCAAATGCAAGCTATGTAGAGCCTACAAGCCCAACAACTACAAAATCAAACCATGCAAAGCCTTCAGACTCATAACACCCAACAACAATAGGTGTCAGAATACGCTCCATCACCCACCAAGGTCCTATACTAAATCAATACCATAATTCGCAAATGTACTTCAGCCTCCATGCAAGACACTATCAACAAAAGCCCTCATAACTCCTCAGTGATAATTTTACTCTGGTACCAAATGTCGAGGGATTATGATGGATGAGGGATTATCACCCACCAAGGTGCTATACTAAATCAATACCATAATTCGCAAATGTACTTCAGCCTTTATGCAAGACACTATCAACAAAAGCCCTCATAACTCCTCAGTGATAATTTTGCTCTGGTACCAAGTGTCGAGGGATTATGATAGATGAGATCCAACTTATGATCCGACTAACGAAATCACCTATCATGTTGCACTAAATATAGATATCCACCACAATTCACGATGTAGAAGAAGAACAAAAAAGAAGAAAAATAGCACACAAGAGATTTATGTGATTTGGTCTACGACCTACTCCACTGGTGAAGGTGATCAAGAGGATGCTGCATTGATGAGGAAGAAAGAGGAGATTACAATGATGGAGGTGAAGCTCCAATATCACCAACTCTCACAAAAGATTAAGTAGTCTAGCCGTCACAAGACGTTTTGAGAGTTTTGATCTATGTCTCTCTATTTCACTCTATAAAAATCCTTAGATGAATAGAATATTTATTGATGTGGACTAACTAAGTTTGAGTCAAAGTAGAAGACTGACTCACAAATATGACTCCTATAATCTAAGTCTTCTAGTAGAAGATAAATACAAAGAAGAATTAGGCCTACTAAATTATTTCCTAACATAAATTCTAATTTAATTAAGACTCTCTGGATTTGAGCCAGGTACCAAATGCCAAAACATCGAAATTCCCAAGGAAAGTTGTGCTACATTCGATTTGGGGAAGGCCATGGATATCAAGTCAATCTCACCAGCTAAAGTATGATACTCCTTTAATTCCTGCAATAGCATACTCACCGGTATAATCGAAATTTCATCAACCTCTCTACGAGGTGTACATGGCTCGAAGGACCCAGTATATCATATCAGTACCTTCAAGAATGCCATAATTTTGCAAGGGGCATGGAACTCAAGCATATGCAAACCATTCCCAATGATACTACAAGGCCCAATGAGAGTATGGTACTTCGAACTTCCAAAATATATAATGACTTATTTTAACAACTTGACAAATAAGTTTATTGAACAATTCATGTTGTTGGTTCCTCAACTAAAGGACTTGTCCACTCTTCTCATGTTGAAACAAAAAGAAGGAGAAAGTCTAAGGGATTATCTAGCCCGATTTAACAAAATCTAGTTAGAAGTTATCGAGTTGGACAACTCCATTACCCTTGTTGCCACCAAAAATAGAATCAGACAAGCTCAGGTTGCTTATGAGATGGCATGTTGGCCTCCATGCAGTCTGATGGAGTTTATCCAACTAGCCCATAAGCATACAAATGCTAAGAAAGTGATCCAGGTGAAAAAAGAGTATGAAGGCAATAGTAAAAAGAGGGAGTCTCAAGAGAATAAACCCTTTAAGCCAAAGAGGCAAAACATTAAAAGAAGGGAGTGGAGGCCTAAATGTTAAGCCTATACTCTGCTGAACAATTTAAGGTCTAAAGTCTTGGTGCAAATTGAGCACTGTGACTTCTTAAGAAGGCCCAACCTATCTGCACTACCAAGCTAAATCTTGACAAATCAAGGTACGATCACTCTCATCGTGATTATGCTCATGATACAAAAGAATACAGGCACTTTAAGTATGAAATCAAAAGACTCATCAAAGGAGGTCATCTCGAGTAGTTTATCCAATGAGATGAATAGGCTGGAGACGCTTGCATGCAGGAGAACTGTTAATGCTTCCCCCAAAGGGACCCTACTCCCTAACCACAAAAACCTCTAATCAAAGGCAACCTCAACATGATCTAGGCAAGCCCACTTACTCAAAATGATGCTTTGTGATGGACTGGCAAATGTCGAACCCCACTGGGGGGTAGAAGGGCTCGAGTGAGGAGATAAAAAAGAGAAACCATTGCAAGCCTGATTATGGGGCATAGTCTTCTTTGCTAAGGACTTAGAAAGAATTTTCATACCTCACAATGATACATTGATAATCTCAGCAGTCTTAGATAGTTATACCACTCACCGTATCCCATGAATATCTTGTTCACTAGAGCCTACAACCAAATGAAGATTGAGCAAAAACTAGAGCCACACCTTAGGACATTCACCATATTCATAGAGGACTTGGTCACCCTACTTGGCATGATTAGCTTGCTTCTCAACATTGGAGAAGATCCTAAGAACACCACCATCGAATCAAAGTTCGTGTTAATTTGGATACCTTCCATTTACAATGTGATATTAGGGTAATTAGTGCTTAATTAGCTCCAAGCGTTAATTTTAACTTTTCATTTGATAATAAAATATTGCATATGTGAAGCATGCAAAGACCAAAGTCTTACTAAAAAGTATGAAGCACCCTACTAGTAAAATAACTCCAAGAAAAAAAAAATAAGGAACCACTAATAGGGGAGATCAATGAAACTACTCCTGAGTCCAAAAGTGGACGCACCAAACTAGTGGAGTGATTTGTTGGCCTAATTATCAATGAAGGCTCTAGGAGGGCACTAAAGTTAGGGGTGAACCTCATAGAACCTTTGCCTACCAAATTACAAGAGCTTATTAGAAGGAGTCAAGATGTCTTTGCATAGACCCCCAAGGACCTCCCAAGTATCAACCACTTGGTCACTCGACACGAGCATTTGGTTATGGAGAATCATAAGCTAGTCAAGCAAAAGAAAAGGTATTTCAACCCTAAGTGCCAAAAAGCTATCACCACAGAGGTGAGTAAACTTTTCGATACAAGATTTATAATGAAAGTTCACTATTTTGAGTAGTTGGCAAATGTGGTGATAGTAAAGAAATCTCATAAAAAATAGATGATGTGTATTGACTTCACTAACCTAAATAAAACTTGCCCGAAGGATAACTACCCTTTACTAAAAATTGATCAACTTATTGACTCTACCTTGGGTTATCAACTCTTGAGCTTTTTGAATGCATTATTGGGCTATCATTAGATCTGAATGCATCCCAAAGGTGAGAAAAAAATAGCCTTCATCATAGATCAAGGTATCTTCTATTACATTGTAATACCTTTCGGATTAAAAAATACAGGGGTAACATACAAAAGAATAATAAACAAGTTTTTGAGCCTCAGCTCTGGAGGAATGTGGAGTCGTATGTCAGTGATATGCTCTTAAAAGGCCTCCATATTGATGAGCATGCGAAAGATCTAGAAGAGACTTTTGATACACTTTGTAAGTTTAGAATGAAGTCGAAACTGGAGAAGCGCGCCTTCAGAGTAAGCTCAGAAAAGTTTCACGACTACCTCATCTCAAAATGAGAAATAGAAGCCAACCTTGAAAAGATTGAAGCAATTATAGGAATGAAGCTTTCGAATCAAAAAAATACGGAGGTTCATGGGTGGTTTGGTGGCGCTCAATCGCTTTCTATTCAAATCTGAAGAGAAGTGCCTTTCCTTTATTAAGGCACTCAAATGAAGCCCCATATTTGAGTGAACAAAGGGATGCAACCAAGCCTTTGAAGATCTCAAAAGGCACTTGGCTAAACCATCTTTGCTGGTAAGACCCAAACTAAATGGAATACTCTTCCTCTACATAGTTGTTTCAGGCCAAGTGGTTAATTCAGTGTTAATAAGTGACTAAGGTGGAAAGTAGCATTCCATATACTATGTGAGTCATGTGCTTATGGGAATAGAGTTTCAGTACCCTCCATTGGAAAAGTTAGTATATGTCGTAGTGTTGGCAACTCAAAAGCTCTACCCTTACTTTCAAGCACATATGATCATAGTAGTCACCAACCTCTCACTTCAGCAAATATTGCAAAAATTAGAGACTTCGATAAGACTTCTCAAGTGGTTAATCAAGTTAAGTCAATTTGACATGACTTTTGAAGCTTAGAAGACTATCAAAGCTCAGGTTTTAGCAAACTTTCTAGTGGAAACTATCTCATGGCTCATCTTGTGAGATGAGTTGCGAGATCGATACCATCCTCTAGAGTTCAAATGGGAGAGCAACTGAGTATTTAGCTTGGCTTGAGTTTGAAGCCTTAACTAATATCACCGAGTACAAGGAATTTCTTCTCAAATTATGCATAGCATTAGTAGTTAGAGCCCAAAAACTAAAGGTATTTAGCAACTCCCAGTTTGTCTGCTTGAAAGTCACTAGAGAGTATGAGGTGAAAAATACAACTATGGCTCAATAACTAACCGAGGCACAGAAGCTTATGGTAAAAATAGACCAGGTAAAAGTCTGTTGGGTACCTGGAGATAGCAACATAGAGGCAAATGCCCTAGCTTGGCTAGATTTTGCTTCTTAAAATTTGGCACCTAGGTAAACCTTTGTGGAGAGATTTTAGTAGACCAACTATTCAGAGACTAGGGGTGAGCAAAAAAAACTGAAAAATTGGTTAACCGGACCGTACCGGTTGAGAACCGTACCGGAAACCGATTATTACTGCAAACCGGTACGGTTCCAGTTCTGAAATTTCACAGAACCGGTTTTCCGATTCCGGTTCCGGTTATTCGTTCTCTGAAAAATCGGTTAACCGGAATCGTATCGGTTTTCCTTTCTATATATAAAACCCTAACCCTAACTCCAACCCTAAACCTAATTGCACCGCCTCGCCCTCGCCTCGCCCTCGCCTCGCCCCTGCGCTCGCAGCAACGCGCCGCTGCCGCCGTCTCAGCCTCGCCCTCGCCTCGACTCTGCGTTCGCAGCAACGCGCTGACGCTGCCGCCTCGGCCTCGGCCTCGCCCTCGCCCTCGGGCCTCGCCCTCGCCTCGCCCCCAAGCTCGCAGCAACGCGCCGACGCCGCCTCGGCCTCGGCCTCACCTCGCCCCCGAGCTCGTAGCAAAGCGCCGACGCCGCCTCGGCCTCGGCCTCGCCCTCACCCCTGAGCTCGCAGCGACGCCACCTCGCCCTCGCCGGTCGTCGCGATGCCGGAGATCCGGTTAACCAGTTTTAGAACCGGTTTAGAACCGGAACCTGAAAATCGGTTCTTCATCCAAACCGGTACGGTTCTGGTTCTCAATTTTTTGAGAACCGAAATCCGGTTCCGGTTCTCAAATGAGCAAAACCGGTCCGGTTAACCGATTTTGCTCACCCCTATTAGAGACCATCAAAGTAAATATGGTGGATGCGAGGCCCAACTAGATGGATTCCATCCTCTCCTACCTCAAAGATAGGTAACTTTCTAAGGACCCAAAATAACTCTAGAGAATAAAAGATCTAGCCCTAAACTTTATCTTGCTAGAGGGGGTTTTGAATAAATGATATCTCACACAGCCCCTCCTCTATTGCCTAGAGTCTAAGGAAGCCAATTATGGCCTTCGAGAGGTCCATGGTGGGATATGTGAAAGTCATGGTGGAGGACAAACCCTTGTACACAAACACCTTAGACAGGAATATTATTGGCTCAACATGGTTATTGAGGCATCTAAAATTATCTCAAATTGCCAAAAATACCAAAGACACACCTCATTATACCATAACCCGACAACATAGCTCCAAGAAACTCAATCTGTATGGCCTTTCAACCATGGGGGATAGACATCTTAGGTCTATTCCCAATAGCATTAGGACAAATGTAATTCTTAATGGTCGCTATCAACTACTTTACTAAATAGGTAAAAGTTGAACCCCTAGCCATAATTGCCGAGAGAAAAATTTGGGATTTCCTATAATAGAGTGTAATCTATAGGTTCAGGCTACTCCGTGTGCTAGTTATTGACAATATACAGTAGTTTGACAACTCAAGATTCAAAGAGTATTATAGTAGCCTTTATATTGAACAAAGGTTCACCTCAATGGCACACCCCCAATCCAATGATTTGGCTAAGATAACTAATCAAATCCTACTTTCAGGCATAAAGAAATATATTGAAAAAGCCAAAGGGCACTTGGGTCGAGGAACTACCACATGTCCTGTGGTCTTACCGAACCACATCTCGAACAACCACTAAGGAGTTACCATCTATGCTCAGTTATAGGGTTGGAGTTGTTATTCCAGTAAAAATTAGTCTTACTTCATCTTGAGTTAAGACCTATGATTCTAAGACAAATGAGGCAAATATCCAAACTAAGAAGAACCTAATCTTGAAGGTTCAAGAGAAATCTTGCACTAGAGTTGCTGAGTACCAACAGCGAGTGGCCTGATACTACAATGTACGAGTGTGCGGTTGAGGACTATGACCAAGTGACTAAATATTTTAGCGAGCTGAACTCATCGATGAAGTTTCAGGCAAATTATCTCTAAATTAAATAGAGCCATTTAGAATTTTTAGGGTCATGGGGCCAAGGATGTTTAAGATTGAACACCCCAATAGTACAACACTTCCTAGGATATGGTATGTAGATAATCTTAGGAGATTTTATGTTTAATTTATTTTTAGAATAAATTATGTCTTGACTATCTACTTAGATACTAACAAGTCATGACTAGGAAATTACCTAAAGATCTCAACTCACTCGAGGAACAAAACCTTGATATTACTCTAGAAATAAAGACCTCGGTTTACCTGAAATATAAGACATCGACATTATGCTAGACATCAAGACCTCGGTTCACTTGGGATATAAGATGTCAGCATTATCAGGTATAAAGATATCGATTCACTCGGGGCATAAAATCTTGGTTCACTTGGCACATAAAGATCTAGGCTCACGTAGGGCATAAGACCTTGGCATTATGTTAAACATAAAAGACCTAGTTTACTCAAGGCAAAAACCTTGGTTCATTCGAGGTATAAGGCCTCAATATTATGCCAAATATAAAGACCTTAGTTCACTTGGGGCATAAGATCTTCGCATTACATCAGATATGAAGACCTCAATTTATTTAAAATAGATCATCTCAGCTTACCCAGGTATAAGGTCTCACTATTACACCAAATATAAATACCTTAGTTTACCTAAAACATAAGACCTCAATTCACCCAAGGCATAAGATCTCAGTATTACGTCAAGCATAAAGACCTTGATATTGTGCCAAGCACAGGGACTTGAATTCTATACCAAGCAAGAAGACTTTGGCCATCACTAGTCATGAAAGCTTGGAACTTTGCTAAGACAAAAAAGATCTTTGTACAAAGACTTTACCTCAAATCATATCTTAGTTTGGGGGTTTCACTCTTTTAACATATTCCCTCTTTCTCCCAAGGTAGCTTTCTTGGCTCTTGGCGAAAAGACAAGAACCATTCATATCTAGATGAAGTGCCTTCACTTGAGACAACTTTGAAGATAGTAGGCAATAGTAGCGAACTATAACTTGTTGTGTAAAAGGTTGTCTTCATCAGGATAGAAGATCATATTGAAGGCCAAAGGACCTCCAAGCAAGATCAAGAAATATCACATGAAAGGAAAAACACAAGCTAAAATCACAAAGAAAAAGGTGTAGGTAAAAGAAAAAATATCTTTCATTTATATCATATTCGAGGAGAAACTCAATTACAAAATGCTCTTTACAAAGAAGGAGAAGAAGTGAGGTCACTTGGAAGATGATGAAGGTTGGCAATGCTCTTCAGAAGGAATAGGTGGTGGGGAGTTGGCTTTACCATGCTCCATGGTTTCCTTCTCTGTATAAATGATCTCCTCAAACTCTTGCTTGAGGTGGCGAATCCTTAAGTCATCATAGAGTTCCACTTAGAGATCACTAAGCTCAAAGAGAGGATTATGGTGAGTTAGTTTTACCATGCCTCTATAGCAAACATAACCCTTGGAGAAAGAATTAGTAGAGAGGAGGCTCCATTCTTGGAGATACTCATCATTGGCCTTGAACTCAAGGATGGCTTGCATCTTGACCAACCTCAAAGTCTTTGACTATTCTGGGCTTTGGCAAAATATAGCCATTGCCTCATCCTTAGCTTGGATCAGCTTAGCCTTCTGCTTATCCTCAAGTTCTTTTAGCCTTATCAAGCTTGATTCTCACTCCACTTGAAGAAGATTTCTCTCCTCTTCTTCCTCCCTCTTCATCTTCTCAATCTTGGATTGGAGTGAGTCGAGCTAAGAATGAAGGAGGTTTATATCCTCCTTGACCTTATTGGTCTTATTCTTCTTAGAAGTCTTTTGCCTTCGAGCACTATAATAGTACCGACTGGCATAATAAAAAAATTATTATGCCTAGAACCGAACTAAAAAATAGCAAGAAAAAAGAAAAAAGGCAACACTAATAAAAGAAGTTTAGAAGATTTATGCCGACATAAGTTTGGGCCTCCTTTATGAAGACTTGACCTATGGGAAGCTGCTTAATATAGGAAATTCCATTATCCCCAAAATCTCCAAAGAAGTACTCCTCAGCATCAGTCTCCTCATCCGAAGAGCTCTCACAGTGAGAAGAAGGCTTCACTCATGCTTTGGTCCAAGGAGGACGAGATACAAGTGAGACAATCACAACCAATTTTTTCCCTCGGTCAATGGACTTCACTGTAGAGGAGCTCAGCATTCAAGCGGCCCCTCTCATGGATTCAACTTGAGAGAGGTCAACTTGAGAAAGGGATTTAGAAGGATGAGGTATCGCATGGCCCTTCCTTATCTGACCTCCCTTTGTAGGTCAGCTTCATCCCTCCTTTTGCCTCCTCTTCTCTGGACCCTTAGTAGACCTCTTTTAAAATGATGGGACAAGGGACACCTGAGGAGCACTTGTCTACTCCCCCAAAATTTATTCATAAATGAGATCTGGGTTCACCATACACAAAACCAAACTCATAGTTAGATTGAGGAGAAAGCAACTAGAGAATCAAGAGCATAGAAGTCTAAAGTGCATACCAGCTTCCCAAGCCATGGATAAGTTGTGCTCCAACAAACAAGCCTCATCAGACCATGTGGGGATAGGCCTACCATCCTCAACCTCCTCTACCCAAGAGATCAAGAGCTAGTGAACCTTGGGACAGATTTCTAGGTTAGCTCAGTAGGAGGAAGAATTTCCCCACTTGTAAGAAAGACCTTAATCAACCCTAGTGAAAATTTTAAGGCGATGGTCTTTCCAAGAGTCAATGGAACTAGGGTTCGAGGCAAATAACTTACACTACTTATTGGGAGCAAAATACCACACACCGCTATATTTGAACCTCAACAATCTTTGAAGACATCTTTCCTAAATATTTCTACAGTTAGGGAAAAAACTTTGGATTGGGCTAGGTAAGGTGGTTATAAAGTTCATGGTATTAGGTACAATCTAGTCAAAGGCAAGGCCCTAATCTCCTAGGACATCCTACATAAAGCCATCCACAAAGTACCAAAAGCCACTCTTAAATATCTATCAAAAAGTACTAAACTCAAACCCAAACTCCTCTTTCAATTTTTTTCTCTCCTCCTCAGACTCTCATAGGTTTAACTCAGTTCCATTTGAAAAGTTGAACACACTAACTAAGTCCTCAAGGTATTTGTCCTAGAGAGTTGCACCTTAGGGATACCTACAAAGTTAGACCCCACTCTCCTATGCTAAACAAGGTTCCCCAATCCAAAAATGAAAAGCCACAATAGTTGAACAGAGTAAAAAATGACACTTAATTTTGAACAATTCCTTGATGGGACTTGGAGACGCAGCACATGAATAACTGGCGGGTGGGAGTCAATCCTCACAGGAGAAAATGGAACAGTAGGAGAAGCAGTTCTCTTAGAGGATGCAACAGTGGTAGAAAGCATAGAGCCTGACCCACCAATGGCAAGAGCCTTGGTAGAGGATGCCACCGTCTGCTTTGAGACACTAGGCACTATATAGCTTTTGGGATATGGCACTCAGTCATGATAACTAGGGTATGATTTGTCAGCATCATTTATCCTATCGGTTTTACTTCCTTATATCAATTGTGCAGCTACCATTCATTATACCTATTATTGTATGTATGCTAGGAGTTCCATATTGTAAGAGATCCTTGAAATTAGGGATTGAATATCTCTTACTAGAGGAGGTGCTTGTGAAGGACCTATATTTTTTGTGGATCTCATCTATAGGAGATGTGCCTTTTACTGCCTCTGTTACTTAAGATGGTTGTTGAGATCATTCTAACTTATCAAGATTTTGACTCATTTTTAGCATCATTTCCATTAACTCCTTGACCTTATTTTAAGCTTCAATTTTCTCTTTACTTTGGTATCTTAACTGTTCTTGTAGTCCTTTAATAATCATTTCTTAATTAGAGCTTTCAATTATAACCAATATTTATATCAAAACATGATGGTCTATGTCTTGAGAATTAGGTCTAGGCTTTAGGTTGAGACTAACTTCTCCTATTAGTCAAGCCATCTCATTCAAGAGTCTACTCATGGAGCAGACTGTCACACTTTCTCTTTAGTATGATAACAAAGATTGGTTCACAAGCGTTCTCTCTTCTTGAAATTCTTCATCAGTAAACCTCACCCGAGCAGCCTTCTTTTAGCATTTGGCTAGCTAAGGTGCAGGCTTGTGATCCCTCCCAAAGTCATGATAAAAAATGACTCTGATAATGCAGGTGGTCTCCTTTGGTATATCTTGGGATGAAGATATTTTTTGTTATTGCTATTTGATTCTTTCTTATATAAAGGAGAACACAATTAATTAGTCTTTAATCATAATTTTATATTATTAATATCTCTATAGTATTAACTAGATTTCTACACTTGAAGAAGAAGACAAATCCCATCGGACATGCTAGAATTCGTGGAATTAAAATTAACCATCTGAAATAGCAGAGATCCTGGGAGTGACCTTGAATTATAAACTAAAATTTATTTTGATTTGAAGTGTATTATTAGGTGTTATAAAAATATTAACTATCAATAGGTGCAAGATTTTATTGTTAATTATCTCAATGATTGCAGGAACCTTCTAAAATGAGAAATCTAGGTAATAAAATAGAAACACAAAGAAGAAAAGAAGAAAGCATTTGATTGATTTGAGAAAAATTGTAATGGCTTAAGTAAGAGTATGCTCTCACTTTATAATAAATTTTAATATAAAATTATAGAAAATATAACAAAAATAAATCAAAAGAAAGAAAGAGAAGAAACTTTGATGTGTGCTGTTGCCCCACTCCCCTTACATTGGACCACATGACATCTGACCTAAATTGACTTAGTCTTTGGCAAGTGTTGATAGTATTATCTGATGGAATGTGAAAGGGAATAGGAGAATTTTGAAGTTTTTCCAATAGATTTAAGCATCGGTGATAACTTCATTAGATTAGGAGAGTCACCAATGGCTTATAAGGTTAGGTATAACTTTAAAAATCACATCGTCAACTATTTTTGGGATTGACTAGCTTAAGGGGTGTATCGTCAATGGGTTTTAGGGTTGACTAACTTGAGGAGTACATCATTAACTGTTTCTAAGGTTGACTATCTTGAGGAGCACATCATCAATTATTTCTGGGGTTGACTAGTTTAAAAGGGGGCATTGCCAATGGCTTATGGGTTGACTAGCTTCGAAGTATGACCAACAACTTTGAACATATTATTGGTTGACTTCATTTGAATAAGGCATTATGATTGACTAACCAAGCAAGTTCAAGCTTAACTTAGTTCAGTTTGAATTAAAGTGTTACCAATATTTTTGGATTGGCTTAGTTTTGAAGTATGGTCGACGATTTTGAGCCGCTGACAATTAATTTTTTTGATTTGGTAGTGTCACCAATGACTTGTGGAGTTAGGTATAGTTTTGAAGTGTGGTCGACAACTTTGTGTTGACAATTAACTTCTTTGGTTTGTTAGCATCACCAACAACTTGTGAAGTTGGATATGACTTTAAAGTGTTTGCTAAAGGCTTTTGTAGCATGCCTCAACAAGACTCAGTTTGACCTTATTTAGTTCTATTTAAACTAATTTTGATTTGGGTTAGAATGGTAACATCACCCATTATTTATGGCCTTAGAGTATTGTTGAAGGTTTTAGTACACCAAATGAGACTCAATTTGACTCTATTTAGTTTTGTCAGGACTAACATAACTCAATTTCAAGGTTGATCTTGTGTTGGATCTTTATTGAGTTTGAGTTTGAGTTTGCATCTTGATGGACTTCAGTTCAAATTTAAGTTAGCTTAGTTCAACTTAGTTTCAATTTAGGCTCAGCCTATCTTAATTATGGTTTGACTTTGAGTTTGTCATTTTAGTTTGAACTTAATTTAACCCAATCAGGATCCGATTTAAGTTTAGTTGAATCCAAATTGGATTTGACTTAATTTTGAATTAACCCAACTTGAACTTGATTAGGGTTTGGCCTAAACTAATTAAATTTGGATTAACTTAGCCTGAACTTTGAGCCTAGCTCAATTTGAGTTTTAGTCTATTTGTTTGATTAATTTAGGTCCACTTGAATCAACTTGGCCGCTGTCCATTTATTTTGGCTAAATTTAATTTTAATGAGATTGAGTCACTTTATGTTAAGTAGTTTAATTTGAGAGTCCTTTATTATTTATGATAATTTTAGGTGGACCCATGACTTGACCTTAAATACACAAACTCGAAGACTAGTTTAGTTTACGAACTCAAAAATTGGCTTAAAGATGCAAGTGCGATAACTGACTGGGTGCAAGTCAGAAGATTAGCTGAGTGTGAGCCCAAAGACTAGCTGACTAAGGTGCGAGCTCGAAGGTTGGCTGAGTGCAAACCTAAATATTAGCTTGGTTGCGAACTTGAAGGTTGACTAAGTGTGAGTCAGAAGGCTAGTTGAGTTATAGCCTAAAGGTTTACTAGATGCTAGCACAAAGACTAGCTAGGATGCGAGTTTGAAGGCTAGCTGAGTATAAGTCTAAATACTGGCTGAATGTGAGTTCAAAGGTTAGTTAGGATATAAGCCTGAAGGCTGGCTAAGATGCAAGTTCAAAAGTTAGCTAAGTGTGAGTTCAAAAGCTGACTAAATGTGAACCCAAAGGTTAATGGAAGTGCGAGCTCGAAGGCTAGCTAAGTGCGAGGCAAAAGCTGGCTAGAGTGATGAGGATTCGCCATTTTCAAGGAGCCATGGGTGGCCGCAAGCAATATTGAGGGTTTGCCATCTTTAAGGGATTACGGGTGGCCACGGGTAGTGTCAAGAGTTCGTCATCTTCAAGGGATTACGTGTGGCTATAATAGTGTTAAGAGTCCATCATCTTTAACGGTTGCAAATAGCTGTGGTGTCAAGAGTCCGCCGTCGCACTAAGAACTATGGGTGGCTGCGATATTGATGAAGTTTTGCTGAAAATCGAGATGAGAGAAGTCTTTTCTCTTTTTTTTTGAACAAACTCTTCTTTTTTTTATTTTTGTCGAATTTTCCTTTTTTTTTACACTAACTTTTTTAAAATTTTTTTCTTTTCTATTTCTTCTTCTCCCTCACCCAAAACCTTTCTCCTCTTTTTTTGGGTGTTGAGCTATGGTCGGGGCCTCGAGTGTGCAGCCGGTGGCAACAAAAGCAGGGTAGCGGGTATCTTGGCTGGTGATAGAGGAGGGGCAGCAACAAGATGAAAAAGGCCTTGCAAGACGCACAAGGAACAAAAGGGGAATATAGAAGATAAAAACATAGAAAAGCTAAGAATTTCACTTACGCTTCTTTGCATTTCCCGTATTTCTTTATTTAATTAATCTATAACTCCTCAATTTACTGATTTTCCTCTCCCCCTTTGTTTGCAGGAGACATGGGTTTTACTAGTATCAGAGAGATAGATATTAGGTCGAGTTGATCGCGATCAATTTGTTTTGAAATATGGATGAAGTGTTTAGATTTAAAATGTAGATGTGATTCTAATTGAGATTGGGTGGGTCTTTGGAGAGATAAATGATAAAAATTTAAAAATTATACTCATCCGAGACACTGAAATTATAGAAAGGTTATTTGTAATTTTTTTCTAAAAAATAGATTAAACTATAATTTTATTACTTTTAGGGGTCTTTTGCATAAAAATGACTTGTTTATAAAGTTAAAAAACTTCTAGGGTCTTTTCTAAACAAAATTTGGACTTATCTATAAATAAAAATTTTTGAGGGACTTGTTTACAAAAAATTGAAATTTTAGGGGCATATTTATAAATATTAAATATTGGAGGGGTTTATTTGTAAACCCTCAATTTCATCAGGATCAAATTAAAATTATTCATCTTTTGAAAGATTTATCTACAAACCCTAAATTTTGTAGGACTGATTTGTAATTATAGGATTTTATAAGGTTTTTCTGTAAATTTTTTCTAAGGACCTATTTATAAAAAAATTTCAGCTAAAGACCTATTTAGGAAGATTTATTTAGTTGAAAGACTTATTTGTAAAATTTTTATATCTTTTTTCATTTTGGTTCAAATTTTAGATAAATTTTGGGTTTAATTTTGGTCCAATTATATAGTCCACTTAACTCATTTGGATTAGGCTTAGTTTGAGCCCAAGTTTCCTAATAATTTAGATCCAAATTGAGCTCAATTTTTTTGTCAAATATGGCATGATTTAAGTCTGATTGAGACCCACATTTGAGCTATAATTTAATGACATATAAGTCTCAATTTTAATTATATTCTAATCAAATTTGATTATGACAAAAACTCACCTCAAATAATAAAGATGATAACTTAGAAATAAGAGAATGATGATAATCTGAAGATGAAATTTGATTTTCAAATTGAGAGTTTAAGAATGGTCAAGATATGAGATTAACTCTAATCAACTATGTTTATTTTATTTTTATATCGAGTCAAGGATTTAACCATTAAATTTTTAGAGTTCTTTATTTGACACTTTAATTAGCTTAAAAAATTCTTAATCTGCCTAGTTTATATTTGTTCAACTTAGTTTAATAAGGTATCAAATAATCATCTAATCATAATTTATAATATAAGCTTAACATGAGTTTTTGTTTTATGTTCAATTATCTGAACTTAATTCACAGAAAACAAGTTTTCTATCAACAAATTCAGTTGTCCATACTATAAAATTTAATTATTTGAATACTAAGGTTTGGTCATTTAAACATATGAGGACATATCATAAAGACCTACTCTATTAGCGAAGGCAATCCGAAGGATATTGTATTGATGAAGAAGAAAGAAGAGATTATAATGATGGAGGCGAAACTCTAATATCACCAACTCTTATAAGTGACTAAGTAGCTTAGTCGTCACAAGATGTTTTGAGAGTCTTGATCTTATATCTCTATTTCACTCTATGAAAACTCTTAGATGAATAGGATATTTATAGACGTGGCATAACTGAGTTTGAGTCAAAGTAGAAGATTGACTTAAATAAGACTTCTACTAATCCAAGTCTTCTAATAGAAGATAAATTTAGAGAAGGATTAGACCCACTAAATTACTTTCTAATATGAATTCTAATTTAATTAGGACTCTCCAGAAAATCTAAATTCGAGACACAATTAAGTTAACAAGGGTCTTCAGCATTATCATCATAAAAATTTCATACCTTGGTTGAACTTTGCCCATCAAGTTATTCCACCTTGATAGAGTGAGTTTGGTTAGGTTAGCTTTCTTGAGTATAAATCAAACCAATTAGGACATTAGTTTTTGCTCTTCTGGAACTCATATATTCTTATACTCTAACACTCCAATAGCCACAGATGGACCTCAGGATCTTTTTAAATTAGTTAGGGGACGATGTTCTCATAGTTTATGTTACTTCTCACTTGTAGCTATCAAGGATTCAAACCCAACGACATCCAAGTGATGTAGGTTCTATATCTCAACAAGATAAATCCAATCAAATTGACTTATTTGAATTCAAATTTAATCGGTTGGGATTTTGGCTCCTTCACTACAACATCATTAGGCTTTTCCAACAAAAATTATCCTATATTTTTATAACACTAAGGGCCTATTTGGTTGGAAGTCAAGATCAAGGTCAAGGTCAAAAGAAGGGTAAAGTGTAAAATGATAATGTGGTTAAGTAAATCTTATTTGGTTACTGATCTAGCTAGCGGGCAGTTTAAATTTTTTCTGGACAAAAATGCCCTCAACTTTTCCCTTCAAAACGGTTGTCGTCCCCATTACTCGACCTTTACCGTCTCTGATGTAGGACAGCTACATCTTTTTTTACAGTAAAATTAGATATCCAGTCCAAGTTGAATTCCAACTCCAATTAGGATCCGTCAAGATTCATACAGCTACAGTCCAAAGGTCATATCTCCTAAAATATTAATCCAAATTCAGCAAATAACTATCCGTTGGAAAGCTGAGATCGATTCCTATAAGTCTCTTATTTACTATTTTTGATAATTTAGACTTTATATTAATCAAAATTAGGATTTATTTATCAGTCTGAGTCAATAACAGTCCTAGCCCAATAAGGAATAGGATTTATATATCTTTATTTAAGATATGTTAAGTAAAATTCTTAGTGGAGTCTAAGTTCTATTTTAGTATATACCAAGTAGGACTCTAAGTTTATTAGAGGGCTATATATACAGCCCAAGGTTGTAACAAAAAAAGGAAAGACTTTTCTATCAATAATATTCTCTTATTTTGGGTTTGTTCCCTTTTTATCTTCCTTGTGGATTTAAGGATTATCATGGCGAGAAGACGGTGATCTTCTTCCCATCCCTCATGCCCCCTCCGGCTGCATCAAGCGGATCTATCATTGTGAGAAGACGGTGATCTTCTCCCTATTCCTCATGCCTTCCTCCTGCTGCATCAAGTGAAGACAGTGATCTTCTCCCTATCTCTCATGCTTTCTCCCTCTACATCAAGAGAAGACGGTGCTCTTTCTCTGACCCCTCGTGCCCCCTCTTCCCGCTGCATCAGTCTCCTCCATCCGGCTCTCCGTCCTCAACCTCACCGCCTCCAACCAGCTCGCATCCCTCATCGGAGTCAACCTCACGGCCCGCAATCCCAACCGCAAGCTCGTCTTCCTTTACGACCCCATCTTCGTCTCCGCCTCCTCCAATGGCATCGACATCGGCGACGGCTCATTCCTCAGCTTCGAACATGACGCGAAGAACATCACCCTCTTAAAGGCCAGCTTGACGAGCTCCAGCCAGAGCCTGGACTCCTCGGTGACCTCGGATCTGAAGAAGAAGAAGAACAACCTTCCTCTCGATTTAGATATGGAGACGAAGGCCGAGGTCAAGATCGGCAGCTTGAAAACCAAGAAACTTGAGATCAAGGTTTCCTGCTCTGGGATTGACGTCGCCGTTCCGAAGGGCAAAGGTAAGAACGATGTTGCTGGCACGGTCTCGTTCTCGAACACCTGCTGTACGGTCAAGATCCGGATCAAGATCTGGAAATGGATGATCTAGATTCGCACTTCGACGTTTGTCAGCTACAGACGGTTAAGATGCATCGAGGGTATTTTAGTCATTTCCTAATTATAATTTAAATAAATTAAATAATGTTAGTCTGGTCAAATTTTTGATGTTTGGAAGATAGCCCGATCAGTCCGGGCTGATCCTAGGCTTAAGCTCCAACCAAACGGGGCCTAAGATTTCTTGATATTTATAATCAAGTATTGAATGTTACCATTATCTTCAAATAAATGTCAGTAATAACATGCATTTTTTGAATAAATACCGATTATTACCAATATTTATTAGTATAAAATATTGGCAATAACTAACTTTTAATTTTAGAGTGCCAACTTGACCTAGCTTTCTTTCCATGTATGTTCTTCCTATAACTTCTTCTTTATAACCCCCTCAACCCAACCCAACCTTCAATCATCGTCTCCAATATTGGTTTACTACTATTTCACCGAAATTGCATCCAAGTCACCCTCCAAGCGATGACTTATGTCTTCCTCCTCTGATGGTGCCTCCCCTCCCCTTTGTCGATTCCTCCCTCTCCTCCTCCATTGCTGAAATAGCAACTTCAAACAACCTCTTTATCCTCCTACGGCAACTCGTCTTCCTCTTACTCAGGCAATGTTCTCCTCCAACTCCATAATTCAATTTTAAGGTATTGAGGCTTGTAATTAGTTTTTTTCTTTTTCAATTTTGAAATATATTATGTTACATATAATAGTGAATTAATTGTTGGGGAGTTGCATCTGCATGAGCAATAAGAAGAAATGGTGGACTAGGCTTGCTTGCTCAATGAGAAAAAATGCAAATATTTTATCAGTGTATGGAAGGAAACAGAGAGAATGGAGAAAAATCTAGGTAAGATACGATGAGAATATAGGTAGAACATAATAATAAAACAAAAAAGAATATATAGGGTAGGACACAAGGATGATACAGGGAGAATATGAATAGGAGACGATGAGAATAAGAGAGAACATGGAGAGAACATGTGTAGAACACATGGAGAAAATGGGAAAATATTGGTATGACATATGTAGAATATGAAAAGAACATGTGTAGGACATAGTAAGACATGGGGAGACATAAGTAGGACATGAATGACACGAGAAGAACATAGGAGAATATAAGTAGGACTATGTGAAAACACAAGAGAATACAAGGAGAACACAAGTAGGACTGATAGAATATAAATAAGACACAAGGAGAACTCGATTAGAATATGAATATGATACAATGAGAACACAGGATAGAACATGGGGATAAAATAGGGAGAGTAATGGAGAAATACGAGTAGGACCTATGGAGGACATGGGAGACACATGAGGATAACATAAGCAAGATATGAGCCATGACTTGAATTTTGAAGTAAACAGTAATTGCTGAAGTCTCATTATTATAATTACTAAATCAAGAGATCGATGTGTATAAGACTCAACATTGAAGGTCTAACAATTGATTTGCTTCTTGTTAAAATAGTGCAGCAATGTATAAAAAAAAAAATGAAAATAATGATTTCATAAGTGATGAATCTGAAAAGAAAGAGAAGAATATTTCTCTTAGGGATAGCAATGACATCAATAATAAAGAAGGTGATTTTTTGCCAAAGAAAAACAAGACTTAATGTGATTGTTTATTTTTTATTATAAAGCAAAATTTAAACTTGTGTATTTTAAATTATAAGATATGGTAATTTATAATTTAATTTATGATGCTTATTGTTTGATTATATATGAATTTAGTATGCATAGATATTGATTATTTATTTATTTATTTCACTTTTGCATAATAAATATATATACACACACACATACACCCTATGTTATTAAACATGATCGCCCTAAAAAATATAAAGACTAAGGTGCTGGTGTTGGAAACCCAGTTTTCATCTAGTGAAGGTTATGATTCAAACATCAACGAAGATAACATAGCTTTCTTAATCTCAGAGTAGAGGATCAGAAGATGCACCCTGACAGAGGTTTGCGTAATATTAAATTAATATAAATTCTAATTATTAATTATTTTATGGGTTATAGTTATGTGACAATTGACATTTTGGGAGTACAATCTTTGAATTTTCAAGTAATTTTTGAATTTGCAGGTTTAAATTTCAAGCAATCTTCAAGTAGAACAAGTAGTGAATCAAGTAGCCTAGTCAGAGTTTGGGGCTTCAAAGGATATTGGTTGGAGCTTATTATAAACTAATATAAACAAATCATTGAAAATAACTCAACTAGATGCTCCACCTAATTGGGCATAAGGGCCAAGGATGAGAATAAGTTGTCCCTAACTTAGACCAATTGGTGAACAATGCTAGAGGCAAATAAGCAAAGGATATGAGAAGACGTCAAGGTAATATAAAGTTTATACAATATTTGTATTTGTATATTGACATATTTATAGCTAATCATTCAAACAAAAAATTAATTTTTAATTATACAAGCATATACAAATCTAGAGGAGAATTACAGAAAGACTATCTTATAGTTGTTAGGCAATGTCGCCCTACCCTAAGAAAGAAGTTGCTATCAAACTGTTTGCCCTACTAAAGTACCAAAGGTGCATTTTGCCTACTTATTAAGCACTATTGAAAGGCTCCTATTGACTAAAGGTTATTCAAATTTTTTTAGAATGAAAGTAGCTATTCATCCCCTACTATTGTTGATTCAAAAGGCGAACCCCCTCCCCCTTCCTCCCATAGTCAGATGGTGTGGGGTCTTTTGTGGGAAGGTACCTTGGACATGAGGAATGCCTATAATAGAAAAAATAAATAGTTAACAAAGGTATTTTATGCTGACATGATTGAAAGGTGGATGTGAAGAAAAAGTATTTTACATTATTCAAGAACTAAGTAGATAAACTTGTCCCTTACCTAGATACCAAGATTGAAGTGGAGCAGTGGCCCCTTCTAATGGGATATTGACAAAACTCAGATGTTTGGATATCTCTTTTCCTTGTATTTATATATATTAAGTTTCATAATTGTTAATTTATTAAACTCATAATTATTATCTTTTTAGGAATAAAGTAGAAAAAATAAAAGAGAAAGGAGAAATAAAATATGAGTCATTCTTTGGGGCATAAGGGGTATACTAATTTGAAAGCCAAGATATTTATCTTAACATTTAAATGTAAAGTTACTACTAATTGTTTCCTATCCTAATATAATATAACACCTTACGTAGTTGGAGGAGAAATCAAAGTTGAGCTATCAAATCTTGGGATGTTCTTGGTCTCCAACATGAAGAATGATAGACACCTGGTTGATCGAACATCCACAGCAATAATAATGAGTATATTTTACCATCATTTTAAAATTTTATTAATAAACATATGCTTATATTATTTATTATTTTTTATAGACTCAAATTGAACATCTACGATAGGCTGTGCAAAAAGAGTCTTTGTCGAATACTACCATTCATAGTGAAATCTACGCTTAAAATTTTGAGTATGAGAGACATGATCGACTATAAATGTTTAGCATGGACCCATGCCCACCTAGGTCTCCAGAAGCACATCTAGAGGTTTGCAAGGCAGACACTGTTATATTAAGGCCATGTACAAGCAGTGATACGGGTTGAGGTTGCTCCTTTTCATGAGATAATAACCAAGCTTGCAATCTTCCAATCTTTACGGGTTCATATTATCAGTCAATCCGTTGTTGCCCTTTCAATATATAATTTTTATGTTTTGAATATTTTTTCATTTTTATATATTGTTAGTTTTTATAACTACACAAATATATGAAACTAAATAGATTTCAAAGAATGTAAACCAATCAAGAATCAAATGATCTGGTATATGGGTGGAAGAAACTCCATCCATTTGTTTAGCATTTTAGGTATTTCATGAAAAGATGATTTATAGTATTATTTTTATTTCGTGACTGTTGATATTGTTGATATTTTTATTTTTCTATAGGGGGATTAGAGTCGCTCGAGGATTCAGACCTACATGTGGATGCAACTCCCTAGGATGGATGAGCGTTTGGGAAACTTCGACCAAGACTTATGACTTATTTCGAAAATATTGCGAATATATTCTTTTCTCTAACTTTCGACTATAATTTTTTCACTTCATTGTGAAACTTTGTATGATTTGTTAGGATTATGATTTGTTGGTTACGAAACTATTGGCTGGTAATGAAAATTAGCATGTATGTGATATGTTGAAATTTTCTATATAATATACTAAATTGTATATAGTGGTAATTCGAAATAACAATTGGTTTATTCATATTTAAGAGTTTTTTCGATATTTATAGGGGAATGCCTACAATGCTAGAAAATATTTTTGGTGTTTATAAAGAAATGCCGTCAATGATGTATTACTGGCGCCAACCAAAATGTTGAGAATATTTCTTGATGTCTTCACTGAAAACATTGGGAACTATTTTCGACATTTCTTTAAAAAATGCTGCCAATATTTTGATAGTTAACATTTATAAATAGCCCTAAAAAAATATAAGTCAAACTTATTAGCGATGTAAAATTTTTAAATATTTTTTACCTAGTCTTGTCTTACTATTGTAAAAAAATACTGAAATTTTTTTTCAGCATTTCTTCCTCTGTTGGCGGCGGTTGTGTTGTGTTGTAGTGCTTCATCATGTTTTTCAAAAAAAAGAGAGCATAATAAATAGGAAATAATTTGGAGGTGTATCTTGCATATATCATACAAAACATAGGAGTAATTTCCATAGCTATTGAAATTACAGGGTTTTTCCCTCAAATACATCAAAACATGGGTTTTTTTTTGCAAAAATAGCATTAATTTATTTTTTATTATTTATCTCTCTTTAAAACAATCCTGTTTTATTTCAACTGCCTGCAATCTAATGAAAAGTATGGATATAGCTTGTCAACCATCCAGGCACTGTCATAAGTTTTGATGTTTGGAATAATTAATTAAGTTATTTGTCTTAAAAATGTAATTGAATCGTGAATTACGGGAGAAATCATGAAAAGGAACCGATGTCGACATGGGATGCATAGTTTCAGCAATCAAATTTGTTTTTTTTTCTAAAAATATATTCTGATATCCACAAAATAAATATTATTAAAATTCACCAAAATGATAAATTGCCATTCAAATATTGCAGATGGTAATATAAATTCGGACACTTCTTCATTTTGTCAATGTGAAGAAAAGCCCCGAGTTGGACAAATAAAATAGATCGATCACAGGGGGTCCTCGATGCTAATATAATGTAATACAGAGGGTCATCTACAAATACACCAGCGTACAAGGACGAAAGAGACAAAGATATGGCAACGTCCCTCGACTGCGGTAAAACCGTAGGTAAAACCCGGGAACTAGGGTGGCAAACCCGCGAATCCAGTTCCCCGGAGCGCATTATCGGAAATTCGTGTCTTTCCATTAAATTAAACCCCATATAACCCCACTTCGCGTTCTCTGTATTTCTTCGCCTCCTCCGCGTCTGAATCGAAAGCCCGGTGGAGAAAAAAGGAGCGATCTTTCCTTCACCAGTCGGCGATCGACCTCAAAATCGAGGAAAAGAAGGATTTTTTTTTTTAGTATTTTTTCGTTCTTTCCATCCGCCTTTCGGATCCGGCCAATTGCTGGTTTTTTGTGGACTGATTGGAGAAGGAGGGGGAAAGTTTGGATTTTTGGTAGATTCGCCTTTTCAGCGATTGTTTGTTGGATTTCTGTTTAATTGTTGGAATTTGGAAGCTGGTCCGGATTCTTGAGCTGATTGCGATCGAAAATGGTATGGATCACGTCTTGGTTATGGATTTCAGTTTTTTGTCTGTGGTTTTGTTTCTTCGTTCATTTTGTTTTTCATTAATTTGGAAATTTTTTTTAACCTTTTCGGAGTTGAGTAGCTAAAGTTTGTAATTTGAACTCCCAACAGGATGTAAAGGTGTTTTCTTGCGTTTAGCAGATCTTGATTTGGTTCAAAAAGAATTTCTTTGGTGCTTTTTTTGTAATGCACTTTGGTTTCCAATGTTAGTGGATTATAGATTTGTACCAGTAATTTTGCTTTCCTTGTATTTTATAGCAATCAATGGGAATGTAGCAACTACTGGTTTATTGAACCAGCTCTATATCGGTAAGCACCAAATTTTCTACTGATTGATTTGAACACTTGCTTTACAGGCTACTCTGGCAAATATTACAGTAGGATCTCAAGTCTGGGTGGAGGATCCTGATGTGGCTTGGATAGATGGGGAAGTCATAGAGGTCAATGGCGAAAACATTAAGATCAGCTGTACTTCTGGGAAGAAGGTTAGTAGGCATGGTTATGGTCTTGCAGGGCATAAAATTTTCCTTGTTTGCTAACGAAGTCCATGCTTTACAATTAGATTAAGAGTTGATTCTTGATTACAAGGATGATGCTTTAGATCACATTTACTGTTAGACCAGCTTTTGATAGTTTCAACTCGTACCATATTTGGAAGTAAATGCATCAAAGCAAAGCATCACTTCTTTTTTTGAGTTTTTTCAGACATTCATTCTTACAAAATGCATGCAATCACTTTGATAATGTGGGGTTCTGATGCAGGTTGCTGCGAAGTTGTCTAATGTCTATCCCAAGGATGCCGAGGCATCACCTTGTGGTGTTGATGACATGACGAAACTGGCCTATTTGCATGAACCAGGTGTACTTCAGAATCTCAAATCCAGATACGACATGAATGAAATCTACGTGAGTGAATTCATTTAATTCTAGTTGTTCTTAAATGGGCATACTGTCTGCTCTATTGATGGCTCCGATTGTGTTACCAGACCTATACTGGAAACATATTGATTGCTGTGAATCCTTTTCGAAGACTCCCTCATCTTTATGACAGCCATATGATGCAACAATACAAAGGGGCAGCATTTGGTGAGCTCAGTCCACATCCCTTTGCAGTTGCAGATGCTGCATATAGGTACTTCACTACTCCTTTTGTGTTGCTCAAGACAATAAAGTTCTTTTTTTTTTGCATCAGAAAATGATTTACATTGAACACAGGCTGATGATGAATGAAGGAATAAGCCAGTCAATTCTAGTAAGTGGTGAAAGTGGAGCTGGTAAGACAGAAAGTACTAAGTTGCTTATGCGCTATCTTGCATATATGGGAGGGAGAACTGCAGCTGAAGGTCGTACAATAGAGCAACAAGTTCTTGAAGTAAGATTTTCACCCAACTTCTTCTGACTTTAGCATGCAGTCAGAAGAACAGCTTTTAATTGATTTTTTTTATCTTCCTGTTCCATAAAATAGTAATTCAATACTCTTTTTCCTTTTATACAGTCAAATCCTGTTCTTGAAGCATTTGGCAATGCAAAGACTGTTAGAAACAATAATTCAAGGTGATAAATTTATAATTTGTTTTGACATATGTGATTTAGTACTTGAAAATGCTTCATTTGAATGGCTTTTCATCAATGAACTGGGTGTTGTTTGAATCAGTCGTTTTGGCAAGTTTGTGGAGATTCAATTTGATCAGAAGGGGAGAATTTCAGGAGCTGCCATCAGGACTTATCTACTTGAAAGGTCTCGTGTCTGCCAAGTATCAGATCCCGAAAGAAACTACCACTGTTTCTATATGCTTTGTGCTGCTCCACCTGAGGTATCGGAAATTTAAACTGTTCTGTGTGTTCTTTTGGTTTCATCCTTCTTTATTTGACACAACCCCATTATTTCTCTGCTTAAATATGCTTTTGTTAGAGTGAACTCAAATTTGATTGCAGAAAGTAGTCAGCTTCAAACAAATATGAAAACACCTGCTACTAGTGCACCTCTCACTAAATATGCTTTTGTTGTAGTAAACTCGTTTTTTTTTTTCAGAAAATAGTCAGCTTCATTAGAATTTCATCCTCATTTGTTTTGCTTTGAAACCTATATTAAAAAAGGATTAGTCAAAGGACAAAGTGTCGAGTGATGGATGAAGAAACAAAGTTACCTGAAAGGAGAATTGGAATATACAATGCTTAGAATTCTTTGTTTTGATGAGAGAGGAGAAAAGTGTAAGAAGGGCCATATTGCTGAGAAAACCATTAAGTTTCCTCTGGTAGTAATAATGTCCTTCTTAAACATGTAAAAAATTTAGCACAATATTTAAAACACCATGACAAACTCAATAAACTTCTAGCACTCCAAAAGACTGATTTTAAAAAATAGTTGGAGACTACTGAGATGTTTCAATGCTGAATTTCATGGTTCTGCTTTTGTTCAAGAAACTATGGCAGCTATGGTGCACACTTTGAAGAGACCAGCTTTTCTTACTCATGTTGACCAAAAAGGAAAGTTTAAGACCAAGTTGGTGGTGCTTCCTGAGAAATTCTAATTCAAGCTTCTACTGATATATGTAGGCTTCTGTGGTTGATTGACACAGTGATCCTGCATCGTTAGTTCTGCTATCTGCATTATTCTTGGTGACAACAAGCAAATTGAAATGATTTTTTAATTCCATCATGTCAGGTTTTCATGAGCAAGTCCTTTAGGCAACAAAATTGAGTGTCAAATACTTCTAATTTGCAGTCTGTTTTTTTCTCTTGTTAATGGGACAGTTGACTTAGCTTGTTGTTCTTATGCATTATTGAACAAATTTTAAACTATTATGTATAAGACAATATATATTTTTATAAGCAGTGAAGCTTATTGCTTTTTTGAAATGCATTAAAACAAAATTTTGTCTATTTGGTAGGATGTTGAAAGATTTAGACTGGGAAACCCTAGAACCTTTCATTATCTCAACCAGTCCAATTGCTATGAGCTCAATGGAGTTGATGATTCAAAGGAGTTTCTTGAAACTAGGAGGGCTATGGATATTGTTGGAATTAGTACTGATGAACAGGTTTGCTTTGTAGCTCTTCCCTTTGATGCAAAGGAGATTGATTACCCATACTATATATCAAGTTTATTTCTCTTCTTTGCTTTTCCTTGTCTAGGATGCAGTATTCCGTGTTGTTGCTGCTATTCTTCACTTGGGAAATATTGAATTCAAAGATGGAAATGAAATTGATTCTTCTGAACCTAAGGATGAGAAGTCTTGGTTCCATTTAAAAACTGCAGCTGAACTTCTTATGTAAGCACACATTGTTCTATAAGGTGTTTTGTATTATTATTGGTTTTAATGTTCATGAAAAATTGAATTGTTTGTGTTCAAGGTGTGATGCAAAAGCCCTTGAAGATTCGTTGTGCAAGCGCATTATTGTAACCCGTGACGAGAACATTACAAAAAGTCTGGATCCAGCAGCTGCAGCTCTTAGTAGAGATGCCTTAGCAAAAATTATCTACTCGCGGTTGTTTGATTGGTAAATCACACACTTTGTGGTTATTGGATGTTTTCCTTAACTTTGATATCTCTGGAGTTTAGTGGTGCAACACAGTGTCAATTTCACAAAGGTGTTTCTGGTCAGCCACATTGCTTAGAGCATTGGTCATGTTTTATTGCAGGCTTGTAAATAAGATCAACAGTTCCATTGGTCAAGATCCTAATTCAAAATGTCTGATTGGAGTTCTGGATATATATGGCTTTGAAAGTTTCAAGACAAACAGGTGCTTAACTGGTATGCTTTTGTGTTCATCATTTAACTGGCATGCTCTACTCTTTAATGATGGGCTCTTCCTAGGGATGCCAATGGCCTAGAAAATCAAACAGTCCTAAGTCAAGCATAGGCCTAGTTCAATAGATTTTGGAACAGGCATGGTCCCACTCTCATCATATGACAATCAAATTCTTGTCATTAGCATTTAGTGTTGTGCTCAATATGGTAAACATTTCTTAATTCACTAATGAATTTCATAGTGAATGATGTTTGAAATGCTTTTCCTGCAAACCACTTGTTATTGGCTATGAGAGTCCTTGTAGATTCAATTACCCACATAAAGCTATTCACTTTTGGTATGTAAACTTGGTTTTGTTTTATCGGAGATTTGAATCTCATCTGTCAATATATATTCCTCTTTCAGCTGTCATAATTTTGTTTTTCATTGCATAACTCTCTCATATGTCAGGCTAATTGCTTGATTTATTTAATATCACTAACTGAAATCTTGTGTTCAAGCATGATCATGGGGCAGATACTTGTTTTTCTTAGAGTCTTAACACATATTCTCTTTTATAGCTTTGAGCAGTTCTGTATCAATCTGACAAATGAAAAGCTGCAACAACATTTCAATCAGGTACTACCTATTTCTTTTAGTCATAAATTGTAATACCCCAATATTGTTTTGAAGGTTCCTTCTAGATTTTATCTTTTCAGTATATCCCCATTCAAATATCTACCCTGCAAACCAATACTTACCAATTGTTTAATTATGCAGCATGTCTTTAAGATGGAGCAAGAAGAATACACAAAAGAAGAAATTAATTGGAGTTACATCGAGTTCATAGACAATCAGGATATTCTTGATCTCATTGAAAAGGTACTGCTTATTCTTGTGTCAGCTAGACATCGATCTAATACTCTAAATGATAGACCTTATCACAAATGCTCATTTGACTGATAGTTTATCCAAACTAATGGTGAATCTCGCTGACTTTTGCTTTACCATGAATGATTTTGTTTCCATTTGTTGTCTTAATTGAACTTTATTTTATCTGAAGCATCTTAAAAATTAAACTGGTTTGCTGATTCCATTTTGACCAGCTATTAAGATTTTCCTTTTTTTTTTTTCAAGAAATGCTACACGCAAAACGTGAACTGGTAATATAGATACAGCTCTACAAAAGGAAAAGAAACTGAATATTATTTTTATCTCGTTGATTCTATCTGGTTTTAAATTTAGTTTTGCTTTCCAGAAACCGGGTGGCATCATTGCTCTTCTGGATGAGGCATGGTATGCATGAATATAGTTTGTTATTTTATATCCTTTTCCTTCTTCAGAAGGAGTGTGGATCATTTGGATGAAGTTGTCATCAACACTGATGGTGATGAATTGTGTTCTTTTTGCATTTCAGTGTTCTGCCAAGGTCAACCCATGAAACATTTGCCCAGAAGCTGTACCAGACCTTTAAAAACCATAAACGCTTCAGCAAGCCTAAACTTGCACGATCGGACTTCACCATTCATCACTATGCTGGTGCTGTAAGTAAGCTAGGTTTACTGAAATTTTTTGTAATCTCTGAGTTAAGTCTCTTTTTTTCCTTTTACCATAGGTGACTTACCAGACAGAGTTGTTTTTGGACAAAAACAAAGATTATGTTGTTGCAGAGCATCAAGCTCTCTTATGTGCTTCTAAATGCTCCTTTGTTTCGGGTTTATTTCCAACCCTTTCTGAGGATTCATCAAAGTCTTCAAAATTCTCGTCAATAGGATCAAGGTTTAAGGTACATTGTACCATTTTATTTATGAAGTATATCCTAATTTTGATGCTTTGAGTAATCAAAGGCTACAATTGCTGAATAACAATCATGCAAATCTATTCAGCAACAACTGCAATCTCTGCTAGAAGCTCTGAGTGCCACTGAACCGCACTATATCCGCTGTGTTAAGCCCAATAATCTTCTTAAACCAGCAATTTTTGAGAACAATAATGTTCTTCAACAACTTCAATGTGGGGTAACTTCTGTTGCACCTGTCTTTTGCTGCAGTTCTCTTTCTTGACAAAAGCTTCCATTGACATCTGTTAACAATTTTTTATATTTTTTGTAGGGCGTGATGGAAGCAATTAGGATAAGCTGTGCTGGATATCCAACAAGGCGAACATTTATTGAATTTGTAGATCGTTTTGGCATCCTTGCACCTGAAGTGTTGGATGGAAGGTAGCTATTCCTGATATTCGAGCAAGAACCTCCACATCTATGACTTATGTATGGTTTCACATATTAATTATTGTCTAATTCATGGTAGTTGTGATGAGGTTACTGCATCGAAGAGACTTCTGGAGAAGGCAGACCTCAAAGGCTATCAGGTAAACTGGAAAGAATATACGCTTCATGAATATTATTGGCTCATCGGTCACATAACTTTGAAATGTTAGACATGCCCATAGTGTGATGTAGAAAGTTGGACAATTTTGTTGTGAATCCTGGGAATTCTGGGTTTCTTATAGCATGTTTAGGTCTAAATTGATCATTTTACCATATTGCAAACTATAGATTGATTATCAAATTCTTCTGATTCATGTAACCCTGGCTGATATACACAACATCTTCGATTCATACTTTTCAGATAGGGAAAACAAAGGTGTTTCTTCGGGCTGGTCAGATGGCTGAACTAGATGCTCATAGAAGTGAAGTATTAGGAAGATCTGCTAGGATAATCCAGAGGAAATTCCATTCATATATGGCTCGCAAAAGTTTCATTGTAGTGCAAAAATCAGCTGTACAACTTCAAGCAATATGCAGAGGTAAGAATACTAGCTTGTTTCGATTTAATTTATGCAACTGTTAAGTTGGTTGGTTAGGCAATCACTTTATGGTTAGTTTTTAGTATTATTATTTTATTTTATTTTTCAGTTAGAGACCAGAGCTAATACATGTTCCATTTAAATTTCAAATGCAGGACATCTTGCAAGGAAAGTTTATGAAAGCATGCGCCGAGAAGCTGCTTCTTTGTGGATCCAGGCGAATTTCCGTATGCACATTGCAAGAAAAGCATACAAGGAACTGTTTTCTTCGTCAGTCACAATTCAGGCTGGTGTGCGTGGAGTGGCTGCACGTAGGGAACTTCTGTTCAGGCGACAAACAAAAGCTGCAACTGTAATTCAGGTAGTTAACCATATATAGAAAAGCATCCGTATAATGGATATCAAAACTATTTTAGCATAACTGTTAATTCCTTTTCTGAAAGTGAATCCTTTCGTAAACTTCAGTCGTCTGAGCTTGTTTCGTAAACAAAACTTCTTGTCTCTTCTTTCTGGTGACTAGCTTGCAAAAACTTATTAGTTAAAAGTAATGTGTTTTGCATTTAACTAAGCTGTGGAATGTCTTGTTTCTCAAGAATTATAAGATGTACACATGACATTTGGTTATACATTTTTGCTATTCTCTATTTTGGGCTTTTATATGCAGTTCTTTTACTGTTATTTCTTGAGGTACATTATCCACAATATATCCATCTTACTAAACCTTCCAGTTTTTATTTATTATTATTATTATTATTATTATTATTATTATTTTATTCCATTATGCATTTTTAAGAAAATGAATATGATATAATTAGTGTTAAATGTATTATTATTTATCTTAGTAATCTTTTTTATCTTTTTCCAGAGTTACTGCCGTCAATATTTGGCATGTTTGCATTATTCAAGGTTAAAGAAAGCAGCAATCGCTACTCAATGTGCTTGGAGAGGAAGAGTTGCAAGAAAGGAGTTACGGAAGCTCAAAATGGTTAGCTGTTCTTTTTGCTTGTTTCAGTCTGATTTATGGCAACCATTTCTCATACATAGTTTGGTTTAAGAATACAGATGGCAGCAGCATAAATTCTGTTTTCCAGGTGACAGTCGATTATTTGACTAACCACAGATAAAAATTTTCTATTTCCTCATAGGGCTATGGTTGTTGGTGCCCTTGCTTTCACTTCTTTTGATCAGCAATTTTTCCAATTCTTACAACTAGCAAGAATGTGCCAGATCTGTATGTTGAACTCTACAATGAGATGAGTTTATACATCATCGGGAAGTACTTAAGTACTTTTAGACACCCTGACTGGATTAAGGGTGAATGAGGCCAGTCAGTTGGCAAGCTAGGGGATTTACTATCATGAACTTTATCAGTAGACTAGTAATATTTGGACTCCAAATCTAGTAAAATATTATTAATAGTTGTGGGAAGTTTGCTATATGTATGCCTATATTGTGATTGAAGTGCTGCATTTGGTTGTTGCTTTTGTGACTTGAAAATGAAATTGCTGTCACCCGATTTCCTGTGTCCCAATTGTTCATTATTTTATGAATTTTGATTGTTCTTATCATATTTGAGTTCATATTTGTAGTCAAAGCAACTTGCATGGTTGACATGGTCACCAAATCCGGATCTCTCACTAGACTGCTATTTCCATTCATATGTTATTGCAGGCTGCAAGGGAGACTGGTGCTCTCCAAGCTGCCAAAAATAAGTTGGAAAAGCAAGTTGAGGAACTTACATGGCGTCTACAGCTTGAGAGACGCATGAGGGTATACCCCTGCATCTTTAACATTATTCTCTATTAAGTTTCCGTCTAGTTTGTTTTTTAAGATTTGAGCTTTGCTAATTGTGAAGAATATCATTCTTTAATTTGGTTCTTTGATTCTAACGCATAATGTTCTGATGACCAACTTTCAGCAGGCTGTCTTGAGACAGTTAAATAGCTTCCTTTTGTTTTCATGTGAAGAGATTTTCTCTTTTAATAAGAGGGTTTGTTAAATACTTGACTGTGTGCTGGCACACATCATAATCCTGTCTATTTTTTGAACTTAATCTTGTGTAATACAGCTATCAAGTAGATGACAAAAGAAAGTTTAAATTGCGTTTTCTGGAACCAATGTGTTAGATATTTTCAACTTAGTTTATTCTAGTCACAGAGATTGTTTCACCATTTTTACTCCGTGTCTGGTTATTTCTGTTAAACATGGTTGATTTGTAAATGCCTTGTTGCTGTTGATTAAGGAGCTGACTTTGCTCATTAAAATAATGATTGTTTATTCCCGTGGATGTGCTTCCACTGAATGTTTTCCATTTCGCTTTTGTAGGTTGACATGGAGGAAGCTAAAACACAGGAGAATGCAAAATTACAATCTGCCTTGCAGGAATTGCGAGTGCAATTCAAGGAGACAAAAGATATGCTAGTTAAAGAGCGGGAGGCTTCAAGGAAGGCTGCTGAGATAGTTCCTGTAATTCGAGAAGTTCCAGTGGTGGATATGGCTCTGAGGGATAAGCTTATCGCTGAAAATGAGAAGCTCAAGGTGACTCTTGAAATTTTCTATCATTGCTGTGTCTAAATTTCTTATGTTCTTACCTTTCATCAAGGAAAGGAATATCTTTGTATATTGTACAAATTGGAGTTTGGATCATGGAGCATATGCATGTCAAGAAGAAAAGTGGTGGATTGGGGGGTGGGGAGGTGGGTTGTATCTCCAATCCATGATCATGACTTAATCAGTTATATTGTTTTTAAGGCTTTGGTCAGTTCTCTCGAAAAGAAGATGGATGATGCTGAGAAAAGATGTGAAGAAATAAGTAAAATTAGCGAGGAAAGATTAAAGAAGGCTGTTGAAGCTGAGTCAAAGATATCTAACCTAAGCAAAGAGATGCAGAGGTTCATATAGTTTTAACATCGACTTTTATGATATTTTGACATAGTGATGATCTGTATGCTCTTGCTTTGATCAAGTAATTATAGACCTTCGCTGTTCCCTTTACATTGTTCATTTTTTACCACAGGCTACATGAGAAGCTATCGAACATGGAATCTGAGAACCAGATTCTCCGACAACAAACTTTGTTAAATTCACCTGTAAAACGCATGTCGGAACATTTGTCAATACCAACAACTCCACCAAAACATGTACTTATATCTGCAATGATTCTTTTAATAATTTGTTATGTGCCTTTTGCTTGGGTTTTAATCCTTCAAGTTCTTCTCTTGCAGAATTTGGAAAATGGCCACATTGATACTGAAGAGCTAAAGGTGCTTAAATGTCTATCCCACAGTTTGTAAATTACTTGGTTATGGATTTTGTTGTATAAGATGATATCAACTCTGTCTCAATATGAGTTACTAACATCTATTTAGTGAACATTGGTAGGGATTCCAACCCTATCTCATAGCTTAACTATTTTTCAACACTATTCGAGTATCATTTTCAAATTGTTCTTTCACTGAGTACATTTTCTTGCAGGAACCACATAGTGCCCCACCAACTGTCAAGGATTATGCAAACTCTGATCCTAAGTTGAGGAGATCTTATATTGAAAGACAGCATGTATGTGGCATCATAATCTACATAATTACTCCTTTTTTGAGGAATTACTTGTTCACTTTTTGCTTCATAATGTTTTGATTCATGGATCATCTTCTCACAGGAGAGTGTTGATGTTCTTATAAATTGTGTAGTCCAGAACATTGGCTTCAGCAATGGAAAGCCAGTGGCTGCTTTCACCATTTACAAATGTCTTCTTAACTGGAAGTCATTTGAATCAGAAAAAACTAGTGTTTTTGATCGTCTTGTTCAGATGATTGGTAGTGCAATTGAGGTAATTTACAACGCATTTGAAAGTTACAGTGTTGATCTGAAAACATTTGAATAGTAGTTCTTGTGTGCAACTAGAGGCTTTTATTCAATATATTTTTAGTTTATTTTCTAACAATGTTCTCTTGCAAGCAATTTAATACATCGTGATATAATTGTTTGTATATTTAAAGCCACGTTTTGAGGTTTGAGCTGTATGCATTGCTCTGGTTAATAATGAATAGTAACATTATTACTAATCATATTCCATTGGATGGCTCATAAATGTCAAACCTATTATAGAACTAAAGCTTTATAGAAAGAAGTGGACTAACTGATTATCATTTTCTTGCCACTCTGGCTGTTGTTTTGGTCTCAGACATGCTATTGGGATTGAATTGTTTTGGAATGGTACATGGAGATGATTCCTCAGGAGTTTGGGCTAGGCTCAACCATTAAAAAATTTTTAGAAAGGAAAATTATCTATTTACAAGCAAGCCTGGTTCCTGAAAATGCTGACATAGAATTTTCACTTCATCCAGTGCAAAAACATTATTATAATGCACATTTAATCTGCTGCAGATTCTAACAAACTAGATAATTTCTGAAAATGGATTATTACCAACTTGGAATATTTTTTGGATTGTACTATATATTTTATTTACAGTTAACATAACCTTTGGGATTGTCTTTTGCAATTGAAAATACTGGGTGTTTTTCTCTACTAATATTTGCTTCATATTGTGGCTGTTGTCTTCCCGTGCATTGCCTGTGTTTTGCTCTGTAGTTCTGAAAATCTGACGTGAAATGACTGTCTTTGATGCAGAATGAGGAGAGCAATGACCATTTAGCTTATTGGCTATCAAATTCGTCTGCTCTGTTGTTTTTGCTACAAAAGAGTCTTAAAGCTACTGGTACAGATACAACTGTTCCACGACGGAAGCCTCCCCCTCCAACATCATTATTTGGGAGGATGACACAAGTATGTTACCATCTGTTTAGTTTGAATGTTTGAATGTTTGATCCCTTTAAGCATATACGACTGCCTTTAGCTTTGTATTTGAAAAGAAAGATCGGATTGGTATTATTTCGTGCTTGTTATGTATCTAGGGATTCCGTTCGTCTGCAAACCTTAATCTGGAGGGAGTGGATGTTGTGCGCCAAGTAGAAGCTAAGTATCCTGCTTTGCTTTTCAAGCAGCAGCTAACAGCTTATGTGGAGAAGATATACGGAATAATTCGTGATAATGTGAAAAAAGATTTGACTAACTTGCTTTCTCTGTGTATACAGGTATGATGAATCTGTGCTTCTTATCCAAATATGCTCCCCATTAAGCTCTTGTGCTGCAATTCATTTCACATTTCCATGAGAATTGGTTGTCACAAGACACTGAATGACCAATGTTATATCTAGGCAATCTGTATCTCCATGTGGTCTGTAGAATTGGTTTTTTATTAGAGGGTTGAACTATCTCAAAAGCAAAATATTTTAGGAAAAATATCCAAAGATGATACTTGCTTTTTTTATTTTTAGCACCAAATTCTGAGAACAGCAACCATACAACAAAACTAACTCTATCACTAATGCCTATCCTGGAGAACTCTTGTCTGTTTTTGAATTTGTAGAATCTATATTGAAAAATTCTAACATCTATATGATGTTGGAAATGATTGGTTAATAACAATTTCTTAGTAAATCATTGTTAACTTCCTATATAGTTACCTGGACATCCACTATCATAGATCTTTCTTTTCACATGTGGGATCACATCAAGGCTACTTTAAAGCATCCGGTTGCATTTTCATATCTTCTAACTGATGATGATTCTAGGAAAATTGTTTTTTTTTTATTTCTTTTAAGTTTAGATAATGTATTTAATAAGTTGTTATTGAAGTATGAAATTATGCATATATAAATATGTAAAACTATAGTATGTGTGGTCCTACTGCCATGTCTAAATTTTTGAGAATGTCCGCTGACACCTGCTGCTCCCTATAATATTTTAATCTTTGCAGAATTTATGTTGCTTGCCCCAATTCTCTTAGTACAATATTGTTGGTACTTAACTGTTTGCACATGGATATTGTTGTCATAAGAATTTGCATCTTGTTTAGCTTGCCATGTACTTTCTCTAACAGGTTTGGTTCAACACTGACTTCAGGCCCCAAGGACTGCAAGAGCAGGCATGCTCAGAGGTTCTGGACGTTCATTTGGGAGTCAAACCCAGAGTACTCACTGGCAGAGCATTATTGATACCCTCAACAATCTCTTGAAAACTTTGCAAGAAAATTATGTAAGCACATAGATCTCTCAGTCGTTTTGGCTAATGGCCGAATATTAATATAACATAGCTACTTTCAGATCCCTCCAATATTGATCCAGAAGATATTTCTCCAAATCTTTTCATTCATAAACGTGCAACTGTTTAACAGGTGATTATTTATTTTTTCCCTCTTCACTTTTTGTGATCAAAAGTTGTCTGAGATCAGGAATATGTTGTAAATGCTGCAGTCTTCTATTGCGCCGTGAGTGTTGCTCATTCAGCAATGGTGAGTATGTTAAATCTGGTTTGGCTGAATTGGAATTGTGGTGTGCACAGGCAAAATCTGAGGTAAGGGACATCTATTTACAGTTCAGTGAATTGTAAATTTTGTAATTTGATGGTTTTATCTACACTCAACTATTTTGTGCTTTGACACATTGTAGAACGTGGGCGCTGCTTGGGACGAACTCAAGCACATAAGGCAAGCAGTGGGATTCTTGGTATGTTCATTTTATTTGGTTATTTATTCTACGCTATTTCGTACCCTATAATTTATTGTGGCTGTTGTAGGTTTGGGCTTTCTTGGGTGTGATAAGCTTTCTGGTCATTCATTTTAGTGTTGCATTATCTGGAATCTAATAGCCTTGTCTCGATTTTCAAATCCTGTAGGCTATTATTTATTTTGGTAGATTCCTGGTTTTATACATGCAGTTTACATCCTTCTATTTCCTTGTCTTGCAAGAGTTGGGTGCATTTTCTTTATTATTTAAAAACCTTTTTCCATTTCTTGCAATTATATTGTTGAGCTGTCATACAAAAATGGGATGGCAAGAATGGGTCAAAACATGATCTTTTGCAAATAATGTTTTGACAGGATCTTTTTCAAGGCCCTGTAGAAGAAAACTTGTATTTGTGTCAATATGCAACTATTTTCTGCTTGTTAGAGAAAATGGTTGGAATAAAATATAATAGCATTAAATAGAAGGAAGAAGAGGGTAAAGTAGATGCAAAAAGTCCGTTGGGTGCCTTTCTCCTCCAGTTTTGCTAGGCAATGTTTTGTTTTTTGTCGATATTTTTAACGCTCCTCTTTGCCAATATCCAGGTAATATTTCAAAAGTACAGGATATCATATGATGAAATTATTAATGATCTTTGTCCGGTGAGCACTATTTGTCTTCATATGTTTTAGCCCTCTAGATGCATACACAGATACTTCCTTGTCGTGAGTTATATATTTACTGCTTCTTGTTCTTGCAGGTCTTGAGTGTTCAACAACTTTATAGAATATGCACGCAATACTGGGATGACAAGTACAACACTCGAAGTGTATCCTCAAGTGTAAGTATTCATGGCCAAGTTTGTTTTACTCATCTTTCTTTTTGTACTTCTGGCCATGATGGAATTCAAATACTTGTTTTTGTATCGGAGGATGTTAAAGCTCTTGGCCATGCTCTCTGCATGATGATATTTGTAGTTCCATAAAAGACACTAATATATAGCAAAGCTGAATTGTTCTACAGGTTCTTTCCAGCATGAGGATTCTAATGACCGAGGATTCCAGCAGTGCTGTCAGCAATGCCTTCTTGTTGGACGACAATTCCAGGTGAAATTATGCACTTTTTAGCATTTTAATTGGCAGAAGACTGAAAATTATCATACTTATCACTAAATAACCACTTAATGGTGTCACAGCATTCCTTTCTCCGTTGATGACATATCAAGCTCATCACAAGAGAAGGATTTTTTGGATGTTAAACCACCAGAAGAGCTTCTAGAGAATCCGGCCTTCCCATTTTTAAAAGAATGAGGCATTTGAATTCCAGGGAGTTCTTCCAATTGCAGATGGCAGTTTACAATGCACAATGCTGTAAATCCGCCTTATTTTTCCCCATTTATTTTTTCTTTTAGCAACTTGATCTCCTGTATTGTCATTCTTTTTCGTTTAGGTGTGAGATGGACGGGGGATATTTATTTATATGGTTCAGATGGGTTTTAGAGTGCATTTTTTGCTTGTTTTCTCATTTGATCAGCGGGCAGCATTCTTCGTAGACATTTATCAGGGCATTCCTATCATCACAAATTTCATTATACACAGGAATGTATTGCTGTAAAGCAACATACTCATTATATATTCTTTTTAGATCTTGGATCAGCTTGTACTTCAACTCATTCTAAATTTGTTTCCATTTTCATCTTGATTTTTTTGGGTAAATATTGAGTTGAATAATTTGCCTTGTATTTGGTCAATAATTTGTTATGTGCATTTGGAAGACTTGGAAGTGAACTTGGAAGCTTTTGTTTCTTCTGCGAGGGCCCTTGTCTTTGGAGCATATGGCTTCAAAGAAAAGACCGTAGATACCAAGTCCTGACTTCCATTTGTAAATCAACGAATCATGGTCTCCCTCTTTATCATATGGTTTTTGTCAGGGTGATGATGCGAATAAATGTCCAACTGTTCGGTCTCAACCGACTCGTCCGGCTGAACCGACTCGAAATGGAAAATTCGGTTCGGTTTCTGGTTACCGTTTAGATTCTTCCTTCAGGCGGCTGAGTCTTAACCACCTGGAATAAAAAATTTGGCAATTGGTTTAGGGCCGAGCAAATGAAGCAAAGAATCGAGAAACTGAACCCGTGCCGAACCGAAAACCTTGGTTCTCTGTCTGATACGGGTTCGGTTCGGATTCCGATTCAACGTGAACCAAAGTTTCACGAAGAATAGGTGAAGAACCAAAACCAGCTTTTGAAACTTGTGCTCATTACCTGTTCGACGTATTGTCTTCGAGAAACACATTGAACCAGTTCGATCATGCGACGAGCTTCCTTCCTCCTCTTCTCCCGCCTCTCCAATACCAACGTCACTTCCCGAAACCTCCCTCCACATCTCTTCTGCCGCCTTCTCTCTCGCCGCGCACCACCTCTCAGGCCCTTCCCTCAATGCCGCTTCCGTCCCATACGGACCCTCGCATCGGACGAGGACAACGACTGCTCCGGCCAGGCCTACCTCAAGGCCGCCGGGGAGTTGTACGATAGCGGATCTCTGGACCACGAGAAGACCCTTGGCCTAGCTCTCAGGGCGCTGAAGATTCTGGAGAAGGATGGCCGCGACCCAGTCTCCATCGCAAAGGCGCTGTTTTTGTTGGGATCCGTTAGCTCCAAGATGAAGAAATTCGAGGACGTCTTGGAGTTTCTGAAGGCCGGGGAGCAAGTTCTTGATAGATTGAGAAACGAAGGTTGTAGCGATTCTGGAATTGTTCAGTTGAGGCTTGAAATCCTTCGCCAGATTGTGGATACGAAGCTAGCGATGGGACTAAGATATGAGGCTTTGGATGATTTGAGAAGGGGGTTCGAGTTGAAAGTTTCCATCTTTGCACCAGAAAGTCGGGAAATTGGCGATGCATGCAAGGATTTGGCGGAGGCCTATGCGGCGGCATTGGAGTTCGAGAAGGCTTTGCCACTTGCCTTGAAGGCGTTGGAGATAAACGAAGACATGTTAGGGAATGATTCTACGGAAGTGGTTTCTGTTCGACGGCTTCTCGGAGTTATTTACACTGGGATGGGAGAGAATGAGGAGGCATTACAACAAACTGAGATTGCGAGACGGATTTTGGAGGATATGAAATCAGAAAATGACTTGCTTTGTGCTGACATTGAAGCCGCAAATGTACAGATTGCACTGGGGAGGTTGGATGATGCAATTAGTACTCTCAAAGGAGTGATTCAGCGAGCGGAGGAGAGTGAGGTTCGTGCAATGGTGTTTGTTTCAATGGCGAAGGCCTTGTTAAGCCAAGAGAAGTTTGGGGATTCAAGGAGGTGCTTGGAGATTTCTTGTGGCATTCTTGATAAGAAGGAAGTAGTTTTTCCACAGAAGGTTGGAGAGGTGTTTGCGGAGATATCGATGTTGTATGAGGCCATGAATGACTTTGAGATTGCCATGTCTTTAATGAAGAAAACACTTGCAATATTAGAAAAGCTTCCCCAAGAGCAGCATTTGGCAGGTAGTATCTCAGCAAGGCTTGGGTGGTTGCTTCTCTTGACTGGGAGAGTATCACAGGCCATCCCTTTCCTGGAGCGAGCAATTGAGAAACTCAAGGGGAGCTTTGGGCCAAAGCATTTTGGGTTAGGATTTGTGTATAAGCATTTGGGACAGGCATATTTGGAAATGAACCAGCTGAAGTCAGCTATAGAGATGCTACTGCGTGGGAAGAGCATAATTGAGTCAAATTTTGGGCCGCACCATGAGGACTCTATTGACACGTGCCAGTGCCTTGCTAATGCATATGCCGCCATAGGAAGGTAAGCTAGATTTACGATCTAATTATCTGGATTCTGCAGTTTTCTAGGCTATTGGAAAGATTTCCCTTTTCCTATTTTTCAATTCTCTTATGTTGTTGCAGTTGACTGAATCTGACAGGAGGAAGATACACTAGAGTTTTGCATAACCTGTGGAAAGCATACTAGATTGTATAGGGTAAAGCTAGAGTCTCCCTTAAGCTCATCATCTTATGATATGCATAGTTTCCCTGGTTTGTGCAAGTTCCAAGCATTAATTGGCCAACTAAGTTGAGATCATGTTAAATACTGTTTAGATTATAACTTAAACATTATTACATTTTCTTGTGGTTAAGTTGAACAATTTTGAAATCATTGAGGATCATTATAAAATAAAATTGGAAGGGAAGAAAATAAATTGGATGCAAAATTCCATTACTTCCCTGATGGTATCATGGTATTGATGCGGTCAATTCTTTTATTGTTGCAGTAGGTCTAAAATGTTAATTATAGAGCTATAGAGGTCAGACATAAACGTACTAACCTTAGCACTCTTTTAGTACCAGTTGAGAAGTAATAATTTACAAACTTCTGATAACCTGGATTTAGAATTTTTGCCTGGTCACAAAGTGAACTAGAAAGGCAAATTCTTCTTGTATTATGGTAGAACTTTAGTTTTTTTTTAATTTATTTTTTCTTTAGCTTTTCAGATATTTTTTTAATCATGGACGGCAAAAGAATTTCTGACATTCCTTGTTATTTTATTGATATTGCATATGGGATGATTTTTTTGTCGTTGAACATGTTCATAAAATCCTCTTATGTGCAATGCAGAAATTCCCTTGCGATGGAGTTTCAAAAACATGTGATTGAATCATGGGAGAGCCATGGCCCTAGTGCTACTGAAGAGCTACGAGAAGCTCATCGACTTTTTGAACAGCTAAAGAAGAAGGCACATGGATCCCCATCTGCTGTGTTTCCTGCAAACTCATTGCCACAATTGCCTCAGAAATAAGAAATCTCCACAGATAATGCAATTTTGATGTCAGGGTAGTCTGTGAGGTTTTATTCTATCATCATATTATCTTTTTCTATTAGTCCATGTAATTTTATAGATTTTTGCCAGTTTCACAAACGTACTTCCACCTGTATGGAAAAATAAGTAACACTATTATTTATGGAAAGGATTGTATCATATGTTTGAACTGGCGAAGACATAATACTATCAAAATTTAGTTCAAATAGTTGTCATCTTCCAGCCTGATATTTGAATATGAGAATCTGTTAAAGGGTGGACTACTTTTTTGCTCCTTTGATCTAACTTTAGAGATCTCATTTATTCGTGGGTGTTGAGTGTATGTGGAGTGTTGAAGAAAGGAGGGAACCTTTGCGTCTTTCAAGGTGGATTGCTTAGAGATTTAGCAGCAGTTATCAGAATTGTGCTGCATTCTTGGAATTCAGAAGCTGCTCAGGTTTCCTGAGCTGATAGAGGTTGAGAATGGTTTGGATCTCTTGCCTTGGTTCTAGATTTCAGGTTTTTCTCTTCATTTTTATCTGTTTGCCTTTTGTTTTGCATGAATTTGGTAACTTTTTGTTTTGTCGGAGTTGAATAGCTAAAGATTGTAATTTGAACTTTGAAGCATATAAGGGAGCATTCTTGGCATGGGTTATTCAGTCAACTTAAAGTGTACGTGATATTGATTTAAGTTAAAAAGATATGTGTTTGGTACATCTCTTATGCACTTAGTTTCCATCCATAGATATATAAGATTTATACATATTGCTTTTCATTGGTGGAACTCGTTAATGGCAATCCACAGAAATGTAGCACCTATCTGTTTACTGGATCAATGCTATATGATTAAGCACCAAAATTTCTATTGATTGTTTTGAACCATTTGTTAAAAGGCTACTACGCCAAATATTACAATAGGATCTCGAGTCTGAGGAGAGGATCCTGTTGTAGGTTGGATAGTCTTAGTGGTCAATGGCTAGAATAGTAAAATCCGGGGTACTTCCAGGAAGACAGGTAGTAGACATGGTTATGGTCTTGTGGGGCATAAATCTTTCTTGTTTCCTAATTAAGTCTATGTTTTTCAGTTAGACATGAGTTGATTACTGGATGATGGTTTAGATTCCATTTACTGTTGGACCAGCTTTTGATATTTTCAACTCATACCATATTTGGAGTAAATGCATCTAAGAAAATCATCGCTTCTTTTGTTGTTTTTCACAGACACTCATTCTTAGAAAATGCATGTGAGCATGTTGATAATATGGGGCTTTGGTGCAGGTTGTTGCAAAGGTGTGTATGTCTGTCCCTAGGATGCTTAAGCATTGCCTTTTTGTGTTGATGACATGACATAACTCATCTATGTGCATGAACCAGGTGTCCTTTGCAATTACAAATCCGTATGTGACATGAATGAAATCTACACAAGTGAATTTGTTTAATTCTAGTTGTACTTAAAATTATTTATTGTCAGCTTTACTGATAGACCTCAACGTGCTTCCTGACATATACTTGAAATATACTGATTGCTGTGGATCCTTTTTGAAGACTTCCCCATCTTTATGACAGCCAAATGATGCAACAATGCAAAAAGGTAGCATTTGGTGAGCTCAGCTTACATACTTTGCGGTTGCAGATGCTGCATAAAGGTACTTAACAACTCCTTTTGTCTTGCTCAAAACACTAAGTTCTATCTGCATCAGAAAAGAGTTAATTGAACACAGACAGATGATGAATGTTGTTCAATATAGTAAACATTTCTTGATTCACTTTTAAATTGCATACTCAATTATTGTTGAAAAGCTTTTCCTGCAAATCACTTGTTAATGGCTATGAGAGTCCTTTGACATTCAGTTGCCCTCCTGAAGCATTTCTAGCTTTGAACAATTTTGTATCAATCCGCTAAATGAAAAACTATGGCAACATTTCAATGAGGAACCATCGAACATCTTAGAGTTTCATGTATTAACACCTCAATGTGGCTTAAAAGATTTTGTTTATACTATAGCTTTTCAGTATAGCAGCATCAGAATATCTATTTCACAGACCAATTACTTTCAAATTGTTTCATTATGCAGCATGTTCTTAGATGAAGCAAGAAGAATATACAAAAGAAGAAATAAATTGGAGTTGCATTGAATTCATAAATAATGTGGGTGTTCTTGATATTACTGGAAAGGTACTGCTTTTATTGTGAGCTAGATATCACTTAATAGTTGAATATTCAAAATGATTGATTCTCAGTGCAAATGCTTATTTGATGAATAGTTTGCCATCCAAGTGATGAATCTCGCTGACTTCTGCTTTACCATGAATGTTTTTCTTTGCATTTGTAGTCTTGAATTGAACTAATAGCAATTTTATTGTATCTGAAATATCATAAATTGTATTGGTTTGATGATTCTGTTCTGACCAACTATTATGATTATCCTTTTTTTTAAGGAAGTGCTACATGCAAAACATGAACTGGTAATAGAGAAACAGCTTCACAAAAGGAAAAGAAACAGAACATTATTGTTATCATGTGGTCATTTCTATCTGGCTTTTAATATTTAATTCTGCTTTCAGGAACCAGGTGGCATCATTGCTCTTCTGGACGAGGCATGCTATGCATGAAATGTAATTACTTATTTTATATCTTTTTCATTCTTCAAGGTAGTGCAGATCATGTGGATGAAGTTGTCATCGACAGTGATGGTGATGAGTTGGGTTTTTTTTTGCATTTCAGGGGTTCTGCAAAGGTTGATGCATGAAACGTTTGCCTGGAAGCTGTATCAGACCTTTCATAACTATAGATGCCTTACCAAGCCTAAAGTTTCAGGATCAGACTTCAGCATTCATCACTGTGCTGGTTATAGTTTCACTGAAATATTGTAGTCTCTTGAGGATTTTTTTTCCTTCTTCCAGGACTTACAAGATGGAGTTGTTTTGGACAAAGGCAAATATTAAGTTGTTGCAGCATCGAGCTCCCATTAGTCCTAACTGCTATGTTGTTTTGGGTTTATTTCTACCCCTTGGAGGATTCATCAACATTTCTATAGTTATGGATGGGATCAATGTTCAAAGTATGAAGTACCATTTTATATTATGAAGTATATCCTAATTGACATGCATCTGAGTATTCAGAGGCTGCAATTTCTGAACAATAATTATACAAATGTATTCTGCAATCTATGATAGAAATTCTTGAATATCATTGAACCGCACTACATTTGCTTTGTACAGCCCAATAATCTTCTTGTGCTAGCAATTGTTTTAGAACAAAAATGTTCTTTAACAACTTCCGCTTGGGATAACCTTTTTTATACCTGTTGATGTATTTTTTTTATACTTGTTGATATAGAATGCTCAAAGGAAGAAGTTTAGAAGTTATAAGATCAAAAAAAGTTAAATCAAGTCAAGTGTTTAAGGTGTATAATTTGATTTATTCTTTTACTTAATTTAGAATTTATCTTATTTAGTACTTTCATATGTGTGAATTATTCTTATTAAGATGTTATGAGTCTCTTCTAATTTGAGTTGGTTAGGTTTTATTCTTAGATTGTATCTAGGGGTGTGCATTCGGTTAAAACCGAACCGAACCGAACCGGCCGAACCAAATTTTCCGAAATTTTCGAAAACCAAAACCGAACCGAACCGAACAGTAATAGAACCGAACCGAACCGAACCGAAATATTTCGGTTCGGTTTGGTTATAACCGAATTGCAAAACCAAAATTGACAGGGTTTGAATCTGGTCATTTGCATAAGGGATTAAGGGGGAAAAAAAATTTAGTACAAGATATACAACAACAACACAGCAGGAGCAACACAGCAGCAGGCTAGGAGCAGCAGCAGCAGCAGCAGCACTTGAAGTATAATGTACATAATTGTCATATTTGCAAGAGCAGGCAGCAGCAGGAGCAACACAGCAGGAGCAAGTGAGTAACACAGCAGGAGCAGCAGGAGGCTAGGAGCAGCACAGCAGGAGCAAGTGAGCAACACAGCAGGAGCAGCAGGAGGCTAGGAGCAACACAGCACGAGCAACACAGCAGGAGGCTAGGAGTAGCAGCAGCAGGAGCAACACAACAGGAGCAGGAGCAAGTGAGCAACACAGCAGGAGCAGCAGGAGGCTAGGAGCAGCAGCAGCAGCCAGCAGGAGCAATACAGCAGGAGCAAGTGAGCAACACAACAGGAGCAGCAGCAACAACAACAACACAGCAGGAGCAACACAGCAGGAGGCTAGGAGCAGCAGCAGCAGCCAGCAGGAGCAATATAGTAGGAGCAAGTGAGCAACACAACAGGAGCAGCAGCAGCAACAACAACACAGCAGAAGCAACACAGCAGGAGGCTAGGAGCAGGAGCAGCAGGAGCAACAGCAGCAGGAGCAGCAGGAGGCTAGGAGCAGCACCCCTAGGAGCAACACAGCAGGAGCAAGAGAGCAACACAGCAGGAGCAGCAGGAGGCTAGGAGCAGCAGCAACAACAACAACACAGCAGGAGCAACACAGCAGGAGCTGGAGCAACACAGCAGGAGGTTAGGAGCAGCAGCAGCAGCCAGCAGGAGCAATACAGCAGGAGCAAGTGAGCAACACAGGAGTAGCAGCAGGGCGGCAACAACAACACAAGGGCAGGGAGTAACACATCAGGAGGCTAAAGGAGGGCAGGCGAGCACCGGCCAGCATGGAGCAATACAGGTCAGGAGCAAGTGAGCAACAGACGCTGGAGGCAAGGCAGCAACAACACAACACAGCAGGAGGCAAACCAGGGGCAGAGGCTAGGAGCAGCAGGAGCAGCAGGAGCAGTAGGCACACAGAGAGCAACAAGGAGGCTAGGAGCAGCAGCAACAACAACAACACAGCAGGATCAACACAGCAGGAGCAGGAGCAACACAGCAGGAGGCTAGGAGCAGCAGGAGCAGCAGGAGCTGGAGCAGCAAGAGCAGGAGCAACACATAAAGCAGTAGCAGGAGCAACATAGTAGGAGCAACACAGCAGGAGAAACACAGCAGGAGCCAGGAGCAGCACAGCAGGAGGCTAGGAGAAGGCTGAGCAACAACAGCAGGACAATGTATAGTTGCAGACTAGCAGTTTAGCTGAAGCGGGCAAGCTGCAAAACACTTCAACAGCTCAAATTCATGTAACAAGACAGTTCAAGACTTCAAGTCGCAGGAGCAGCAGTTAGCAGAGCAGCAGGAGCAGCATAGGAGCAGGAGTAGCACAGCAGCAGGAGCATGTATATTGTATAGTATCAGAAGCTGGCAAGCTGCACTGCTGCAGAACACTTCAACAGTTATGTGGTTTAGAATAAATATGATCAACTGTAATTATGTGGTTAAGAATAAATAACAGTAATTATGTGGTTCAGAATAAATATGATCAATTCAGTAATCAGTTAGCATTTTAACTTTGAAGGATTATATCATGCCAAATGATCCATTAAGAAAAAAGCTTGAGAAATCTCCTGTATTCCTGTGTACAGAAGTAACAAAACAGAAGCCAGAACTCAGAAGGCCCAGAACCAGAAGTTCCAACTTCCAAGCAGCATAACATTACTAGGGTGAAGCCAAAGAATGAGACAAGCGTCCAATCAGTCACTTGCCCATATGCGAGCATAGCATATGGCAATGAGCCAATGATTCAACATCTTCATCGCCTCAAACAGCTTATGAAAAATTCAACAAATATCATTAAAAAAACCATAAAACAATTCCAAGAGGGTCATACTGTCATATTCCCTCTCTGGCTGTCCCCGTGAGCGAATGGTAGGTAGTGGTTGCCTTCACAGGCCATCCAAACAACTATGCCATTGCTACAAGCCTACAAAGTGAAGAGGACGAAGCCAGAGTAGGGGACCATTGGAACATCTCCGCATCAAAACACCCAAGACAAAAAAAACCTCAAATAAAAGCAAAAATTCAAGAGGCTCAGATGGCTTTAATGCATCATCAAAAACGAAGATGTCTCCCCTCAGGCATCAACCTGCTTGGCTGCTCCTGCAAAAGAATAGTTGGATACATACCTGTCCCTCGATAGTTGGATCATACTGTTGAACCTAAAAAACATAGTAAAATATCATCACAGTAAAAGCAATTAAGAAAATATAAGGTAAGTAGGTAACTGGGTAAGGAACTAAGGACAGTAAGATTATAACTTCACACATGCACTGATGCTGCGATGCACATGAATGATAAGGATATATAAGAATGAATCTGCAAGAGATGACCATAGAAAGTTAGGAACATGAACAGAAATGCATAAAAAATAAGTAAACATATTCAAACCTTAAGATGACTTTTCAAAATTCAATGATTGCGACATCCAATTTCATTTTTATCAACTCTGAAATAAAAAAATCAATCAATGATTATATGATCATAATAAAGAAATATACAATACAATAACAAAAGTATTAGCAATGCAAATCTTACCCTCTTGAATCTTTTCAAGTTCTTCCAAACTTTCCTCGACATTGATTTCTGTTTTTAAATTTTTAATCCAATCTTGAGTGCAAATGAGAGTTTGTACTAGTGTAGGAGTCAAAGAGCTACGAAAATGATCAAGTACGCGCCCTCCTGTACTAAAAGCTGATTCAGAGGCCACTGTAGAGATAGGTATAGCTAACATATCACGAGCCATGTGTGACAAAATAGGAAATCTGCAGCTATTCACTTTCCAGAAGCCCAAAACATCAAAGTTTGGCTCATTTTTTTCAAGATCCTCTGATAAATACTTGTCTATCTCAGACTTCATTTCATCACCCATGAAACTTTTTCTATGCTCAGCAAATAGACTGCTTAAGATGTACTTACCTAATTACTTTCGCATACTTGATCCTTCACCAGATGGCATTCCTCCCGGCTGTAGTCGCATTCTGTACTCTCTGAACAAATCATATACAACTTTATGCAACCTTCTCCTCATCATAACACCTCTTTCACCTTCATACATTTTTTCAACTCCAAACTCAACATATTCTAACTTGCGTCTTGGATCAAAGACAACAGAAACAAAGAGAAGCATATTAATCTTCTCTGGCTCACCCCAATACTTGTCATATTTGTCTTTCATCACAGCAGCCATTTCTTGGATTTTTGTATCATCGCTGACCTTCCACAGATTCAAAAGAAGGTTAACTTGACAAATTTCATCAAAAAATAAATTACTTGTAACATACATAGAGCCAGAAACTCTAAGAGTCAACTCATAGAAATGCTCTAAGAATGTAATAAGTCGCCTGACATTCTGCCAGTCAAAAGACAGAGGAGTTCCATCTTCATCATTAAGCTCATGACGGAAATTGCTACTTCCTCTTCAAATTTTTCAAAAGCCCTCTCAAAAGTTTGAGCTGCTTCAAGCATCATATAGGTGGAATTCCACCTTGTGGATACATCCAAACAAAGACATTTCCTGCTTTTAATTTTTTCAATTTCCACACATTCTTTGAACCTCTGCCATCTTGCTGGAGAATATCTCACATATTTAACAGCAGATCTAACCCGAGCAATGGAATCTGCCATCTCTTTCAAACCATCTTTCACCACAAGATTAATGATATGTGCTATGCAACGCATATGAATATATTTTCCTTGTGCCAAACAAGTGCCCCAATTCAAAAATTTTTTCTTCAAATAGGAAATAGCAGTATCATTTGAAAAGGCATTATCAACAGTAACAGTCAAAACACTATCAATTCCCCATTCAGAAAGGCATTTTTCAATTAGTTTTCCTATAACTTCACCCTTATGACTTGTAATCTTGCAAAAATTCAAAAGCTTTTTCTTCAAGTTCCAATCAATATCAATATAATGTGCTGTGATACACATATAGTTTATGTTTTGAATTGAGGTCCAAGTATCAGTGATCAAACAAACTCTCTGTTTGGACTCTCTGAAATATTGTTTCAACTTTACCTTTTCATCATGGTAGAGTTGAAAATAGTCTCTAGTCATAGTCCAACGTGAAGGCATTCGAAATCTAGGACAAGCTTGAGACATAAAGTATTAAAAGCCTTCATGTTGCACAAAGCTAAAAGGCAGTTCATCTACAACAATCATGTGTGCCAGTGCTTTTCTAATTTTTTCTTGATCAAACTTCCAGCTTGTTAGCACAAGCTCATTTGCTACTTCTTTCTGAATAGGTTGCATAGCAATTTGTGTTTGATGTATATCAACATTATATGGATATCGCTTGCACTGATTCATGTGATGTCTAAGAGAAGAAGTACCATTTTTCTTTGAATCACACAAGAATTCATTACCACAGTAGTTGCATTTGGCTTTGGTTGACTTGCCCGGGCCTGTGAACTTTGTGTAATTCTCCCATACAACTGATCGTGCTGCCATTCTTTTCCTCGGCATTGGAGGCTTTGTACTGCACGTAAACGTAGATACATTGCCCTCATTTGCAACTTCGATAGCCATAGGCGCAGAACTTTCTTGCGAGGCAGAAATTGGCATTGGACTTGGAATAACTGGATTTGTACTTGAAAGCTGTTGACTGTCATCCTGGTTCAACATCTGTCAATAGAAAAATACAGAATTACATATTAAATTGTATGAAATCAAAAAACCCTAATTTAATTTCACAAAATTCAACCCTAACCTTACAATTTGATCCCGATGATGCCGTTGTAGAACCCTAATTTCACAAAATCCTAATTTAATTTCACAAAAAATCAACCCTAAATTTCATAATTTCCGAAATACTCTCAACTTGCAGCTTAATCCGTTGTAGAAAAATGAGAGATTGAAGCTCAGAGCGCGACCAGAGAGATATTGAGGGGTTGGGACTGAGAGTCAGAGCCTCAGAGGAGAGGAGGAGGGGGGTGGTCCGGGGGTGGACCGTGGACGAAAGGATTAACAATAAAATCGTATGAAATCAAAAAATCCTAATTTAATTTCACAAAAAATCAACCCTAAATACCCTCACCTTGCAGCTTAATCCATCGTAGACTCGTAGAAAAATGAGAGATTGAAACTCAGAGCGTCGACCAAAGAGAGGCGTCGCCGCGTTGGGACTTAGAGCCTCAGTCCTCAGAGGAGGAGGGGCGTTCGGGGGTGGACGAAAGCTGGAGGGATGAAGGCGCAGCACCGCAGGTCCGCAGCGGCGAGAGCGAGAGCGAGAGCGCCGAGAGGGTTAGGGTTAGGGTTAGCAGAACAGCAGGCGTCGGCTTGGCGAAGTGGCGAGTCTGGCGACTGGCGAACCGCTTTGAAAACGAAGATTATATAGGCGGTCCGGTCTGTTCGAGCCGATTAGACCAAAACCAAAACCAAAACCAAAACCGCAGTATATAGATATATATATATATAATTCAGTTCGGTTCGATTTTTACGGTTTTTGAAAATCAGAAACCGAAACTAAACCGAAATTAAAAATTTTTTTTTTCAAAACCGAAACCGAACCGAGAACCGAATAAACCGAACCGAATTGGTTATTCGATTTCCGTTGGTCGGTTCGGTTCGGTTAAAACCGAATAGTGTACACCCCTAATTGTATCAACCCAATAATGATTTTAAGTTAAATTCTATTTAGTTTAGGACTTGAAAAGTATGAATTATTATTTAGGTTTTTTTTTCTATATTAACTTGTTTAGGACTTCTAGTAACTAATAAAAGTTCAGAATTGAGTTGTATTCAATTTAGAACTTGAAAAATAATAAAAACATAGTCAATTTAAGTTTTCTGATAACTATATAAATAGATCTTAGCCTTATGGATGTAGGAAAATTATTATTTTCTCAATGAAGTTTTACTTTAGTAAAGTTTTTCTTTCTTTGATAGATTTAAAGTGTTTCTAACAAAGGTGATGGTGCTCTCTTCATTTCCCATGCTTCTTATTGTATCAAATGGTAGCAGAGTAATATTTTTCTAACTTAATGTCTAATGACAATGCAAACAATGATTACTCTAGGAATGGGGCTCATGTGGATACTCACATCAATTGTGAGTATTTTAATTTGTTTATAGAGACAATTTAAAACTCATTTGCATGCTTGATGCTTCGGATGAATCAAATTAAAAGCTTGAATCAACCATGTTGACGGATTGGTGAAGTGACTTGTGATACATTTGGTTGAGAAAAGATTTCACAAGTGAATCTAAAAAATTTAGAAGTCCTTAAAGATTCCAACAACAAAGAATTGAAGACATTCATTAATAACTAGTTTTTGAATATGATAGACATTATAATTTCTATTTGAAAATTGATCTCCCATCTTTTAATAACCAACTTCAGACTGAAAATTTTCTTAATTGGCTAGAATTCTTCGACTATATGAAAATTTCAGATTCAAAAAAATTGAAGCTTGTTGTTTTTTGACCCAAGAGTTATGCATTAACTTGGTGGGAATGCGTCCGATTAGAAAAAAGACGTCATAAAGCTCCAATTTGAGCATGGTTATAGATGAATACTCTTCTCAAAAAGTAATTCCTTCTGATAAATTATGATTATATATTCTTTCAACAATATCAAAATTATCGATAGTGTAATCGCACCGTAAAAGTTTATGTTGAGGAGTTTTATCGCATATCGGCACGTAATGATCTAGTAGGGACTGAATTCCATCAAGTAGCGAGATTTATCGGTGAATTACGCAGAAGCATATAAGGTAGAAATTTTTTCAAGCTATTTGGAAAATTAATGAGGTTATAAAGAGTGCAACTCGTATGAAATCTTAATTGGAGCGACCTATTATTAGAAATCAGATGACGACAGTGGATGAAAGTTCAAAAGGAGTAAAATTTATTCCTAATAGAAGTATAGTTACATAATTTTCTTGACTTTTCACACAAAAAATCATAGTTCTAGATCTTCAAGGTCAGCAGGAAATACTACATCAGGAAAAAATTTAAGTTCAAATTCTGATTTGAAATGCTATTATTATGGCAAATTTGGACATTGTTCTAATGTTTATCTAGTAGATAACTTGTGAATCTAACTATTGAAGATAATTATGTAGATGAAGACATACATGACTTAAAAGATGATGACGTAGTTTATAATCAAAATAACTATGAAGATAGAATATTCGAGGAGTCTGATGGTGAATCTTTAGTAATTCAAAATTTGATGTATACTCTAAAGTAGGAGGAAAACATACAATGCTATAATGTCTTCCACACTTGATTCATGTTAAATGATAAGACCTATGATATGATTATTGATAGTGGAAATAGTGAGAATATCATTTTTAAAATAGTTAACAAGTTTCAATTGAAAATGAAATCACATCCCTTTTTATATAAGATCGATTGGATAAAAGAGGTTAGTGAAAATAAGATAACTGAATGATATTAAAATTTTTTTTATTGAAAAATTTTATAAGAATGAGTTGTGATGTTGTAAAGATGGATGCATGTCATATCTTTTTGACAAACTTTGGTAATTCAACAGAGATTTTATATAATGTGAACAAGACAATCTCTACATCTTCTTCAAAAATGAAAAAAAAAAATTGTCTTTACTCCCATTGGCAAAAAACGTTAACCTAAAATTTTAGAAGTAGAGGGTCACTATTTTTTAATTGTGCATAATCTTATAAATAAGGCAAAAGAGACAACCCAATTGTTTGTTGTGATTAAAAAGGGTGGAGACAATGCCTATTGAAGTTCCAAAAAACTTGCAACCCTTATGAGAAGAATTCAAGAAAATCATGCCCGATGATTTTCCAGCGGAACTACCCTAATAACAGATGTTAAACACCACATTGAGCTTGTCCCTGAAGCAAGTTTACCAAATCTGCCCTACTACAGGATGAATTCCAAAGAGTTATAAATTTACAAGATAAGATTGAAGGGTTGATGAAAAAATGAATAATAAGAATTACCATGAGCTCATGTGTAGTCCTAGCCTTATTAATATTTAAGAAAATTGAAAGTTGGTGGCTATGTGGATAGTCAAATCATCAATTGAATCATGACAAAATATAGATTCCCCATTCCTCACATAATAAAGATGCTAGATATGTTGGAAGAGTCAAAGGTCTTCTCTAAGATGAATTTGAGGGGCATGCTAATGGCATTTATGTCAATAAAAAAAGGTAAAAGCTATTAAAAAATGGCTAATACCAAAAAATGTATTAGAAGTTAGAAGTTTTTATGATTTGACAATATTTTATAGGAGGTTTGTTAGAAACTTTAGTTTAATAACTGAGTGTTTGAAGTAATGTAAGTTCTCTTGGAGTCAAGACGGTAATAGAAGTTTCGAATTGATAAAAAAGAAGCTATCTACTACACTTGTCTTGGCAGCACTTAGTTTCGAGAAGTTATTTGAGGTAAATTGTAATACTTCATTCATTGGCATTGGAATTGTTCTACTTTAGGAAGGAAGACCAATAGTTTTTTATTGTGAAAAGTCATGTGAAACTTCAAAAATATAGTCAACATATGAGCTTGAGTTTTATGTGATTGTAGAAGTAGTTATTGTTAAAAGCACTATCTAATTTAGTGAGAGTTCAATTTATATATTGACCATTAAAGCTTAAAATTTATTAGTATTCAGAAGGACTTGAATCACATTTTTTAAAGTACAAATCTGCATAAACAAAGGATGGCTGATGCTTTAAGCAGCAAAGCAATTTTAATAGTGACCATAAGTAATGAAATTAAAGGATTTGATTATTTGAAAGAGTTGTATGCTGAAGATGAAGAATTCAAAGAAGAGTTTAGAAGGTGTTATGAAGGATAAAACACTAATTTATATCTCTATAAAGGCATTCTCTTTAAGGGTATTTATTTTTACATCCCAAAGTACTCCTTAAGAGAAAGGATGGTGAAAGAACCATATAGTGGTGGCTTGACAGGGTATTTTGAGCATGACAAAAGCATTGCACTTGTTGAAGAATATTGCTATTGGCCACAGTTTAAAAGAAATGTTAGTAGTTTCATGTAAAGATATTATGTATGCCAAATAGTCAAAAGAAGCTCTCAAAATAGTGGTTTTTACAGCCTATTTCTTGTGCCAAATACTCCATCGGAAGATCTATCGACGAACTTCAGTTTGGGTCTCCTTAGAATTTAACAAGGTTTAGATTTGGTATTTATTATTGTCAAGATATTTTCCAAGATGATATAGTTTATTCAATGTAAAAAGACAGTAGATGTGATAAAGGTGGTGAATTTATTCTTTTAGAAAATTGTAAGGCTACATAAAGTATTAAATACTATCACTTCTTATCATGATGTAATATTTAAGTCATTTCTGGAGGATATTATGAAAGTAGTTTGACACATCTTTACAATATGATAGTGCTTATTATGTTCAAAATGATGGATAAAGTGAAGTGATGAATCTAATATTTGTAAGCATCACATGGTGTCTTGCAAGTGATAAAATTAAGCAATAAGATTATATATTTGTATAAGCTGAATTTATTTTCAATAACATAAATAATAGGTCTATGAGAAAATTGCCATTCAAAATCGTTTATAAAAGAATCCAAAATCACACATTGGATTTCGTAGTATTGCCCAAATTGTCAAGAATAAGCATACTTGTAGATAGCATGGTGGAAAAATTTGTTGAAGTGCATATTAAGGCAAAAAAAAAAATTTAATGTTAAATACAAAATTAAAGTGAACATTCAAATGTATTCAAAAGTATTTCAAGAAAGAGATCTAGTGATGGTGTACTTGAAGAAGGAGCAACTTCTAATTAGAACTTATAACAAAGTGAAGAAGAAGAAGATTGGATATTTGAAGATATTAATAAAGATAAACGACAATGTCTACATTATCGATGTCTCAAAAGATTTGATAATCTCAAACAGTTTCAATATTCAAATTTTTTTGAATTTCATACATATGAGAACTGCAAGTTGCAAGGAAATGACTAGAGAATTAGTTTTTTACAAGAAGAGGATACTGATGTAGGACACTCAAGAGGAAAAGTTCAAAAATTATAGAATCAAAAGAAATTAAATAGGGTTCAAAGCGAATGATTTGATTTATTCTTCTACTTAATTTAGGGTTTATCTTATTTAATACTTCCGTAATGTTGAAATTATTTTTATTAAGATATCATGAGTCTCTTCTTATTTGAGTTAGTTAGATTTTATTCTTGGATTCCACCAACCCAATAATAGTTTTGAGCTAAATCCCATTCAATTTAGAATTTGCGAAAGCTGACTTATTATTTAGGTTTTTCTTTTTTTAGAATAATTTGTTTAGAATTTCTACCAACCCAATTAAGGTTCAAAGTTGAGCTGTATTTCATTTAGAACTTGGAAAGACAACAATCTATTCAGTTTAAGGTCTCTAGTAACTATATAAATAGGTTCTTTCTCTATGGACATGGGAAAGCTATTATTTTCTTAATAAAATTCTACTTTAATAAATTTTTCTCTTTTTTTTGTCGATTTAAGGAGTTGTTAACAAAGGCGACGATGCTCTCTTTATTTCTCATGCTTCTTGCTGCGTCACCTGTCTTTCCCTGCATTTCTGCTTTTTGATAATAGCTGCCATTGCCAACACTTACTGTTGAGCTTTTGTATTTACTACAAGGAATGACGGAAGCAATAGGTTAAGCTATACTGGATATCCAACAGGGCGCTTATTAATTGGATAGTAGATTGTTTTGGCATCTTGGCACCTTATTGTTGTGATGGAAGGTAGCTATTCTTGATATTCAAGCAAACATTTCCACAGTATGACTTATGTATAGTTGCACATATTAAATGCTGCCTAATTGGCAGTTGTGATGAAGTTACTGCATCAAAGAGGCTTCTTGAGAAGGTGGACCTTGAAGGCTATCAGGTATACAGGTTAGAAAATGCTCTTTATGAATATTGTTGGCTCATTGATCATGAAATTATGAAATTTTAGATATGCATATAGTTGAAATTTAGACATGCATATAGTGTGCAATGTAGAAAGTCAGACAAATTTAGTTGTGAATCCTGGAAATTATGAGTTACTTTAGCTCGTTTAAGTGAAAATTGATCATGTTACCATATTGCAAACTATAGATGGATTATTGAATTTTTTTCTGATTCATGTACCTTGCCTGATATACACGAAGTCATCTTTGTGTCTTCCAGTTCAAACTTTTTCGGATAGGGAAAAAAAAGGTGTTTCTTTGAGCTGGTCTAATGGCCAAAGTAGATGCTTGAAGTATTAGGAAGATCTGCTAGAACAATTCAGAGGAAATTCTGTTCCTGTTTGGTGCGTACAAGTTTCATTGGACTACAAAAATCACCTGTACAATTTCAAGCTATATGCAGAGGTAAGGATACTAGCTTGTGCTTTCAATATGATTAATACTACTTTTAAATTGGCTAGTTGGACAATCACTTCATGGTTACTGGTTTTTTTTCTTCGTTGGATACTAGAGCTAATATGTGTTCCATTTAAATTTCAAATGCAGCACATATTGCAAGGAAAGTTTATGAAAGCATGTCTGAGAAGCTGCTTCTTTGCAGATCCATGCGAATTTCTGTATGTACAACGCAAGAAAAGCCTACATGGAACTGTTTTCTTCATCAGTTGCCATTCAAGCTGATCTGCATGGAATGGCTGCACGTAGGAACTTTGATTCATGCAACAAACAAAAGCTAGATCTGTAATTCAGGTAGTTAACCATAATATAGAAAAACAAAAATATGATGGATGTCCGAACTATCTTAACATAGCTGTTAATTCTTTTGATGAAAGGGAAGTGCAAAAGCTCATTAATCAAAAGTAATTGCTTTTTCCATTCTCCATTATGGGCATTAATATGCTGTTCTGTTACTGTTATTTCTGGTGGAAACTTATCCATGATATATCCATCTTCTAAACCTTCCAGTTTTCTTTTTGATTTTCATTATGTATTTTGAAATAAATATGATATAATAATTGTTAAATGTATCATTATTCATCTTAATGGTCCTACGGTTTTCCACACATACATAATTTGGTTTAAGATATAGATGGTAGCAGCATAGATTCTAGTTTTCCAGTAATGATTAATCAGTGACCTAGATGCAGAATGAAAATTTTCTATTTCATCTTATAACTATGGTTGTTGGTTTACTTTCTTCCTCTTCTTTTAACATAAACACAGACTAGATGACTTTACCTTCTAGCCTGATATGCAAATTTTTCAATTCTTACTGTTTGCATGAATGTGCCAAATCTGTATTTCGAACTCTAAAATGAGTTGAGTTTGTAGCCAATTACTTTAGAACGCCCTACTGGATTAGGAGTGAATGAAGCCAGTCAGTTAGCAAGCTCGGAATTTGCTTCTGTGAACTATTATCAGTAGACTAGTAATATTTGGACCTCCAAGTCACTTAGTAGAAAAATATTTGAGAAATGTTATGGCTAAATTCCTATATTTGTTAATTGAACTGCTGCACTTAGTAGTTGTTCTTGTGACTTGAAAATGAAATTACTGTCACCTGATTTCCTGTGTTTTGAATTTTTATTGATTCATGAATTTTGAACAAGCATAGGCCTAGTTCTAGAGATTCTGGACCGGGCCGTGGCCCGCTTTCACCATATGCTAATGAATTGCATCTGAATCTAAGGCTATTCCCCTTTGGTCTGTAACTAGGGATTTTTTATCGGAGATCTGAATCTCATCTGTCAAAGTACATTCCTTTTTCATCCGTTATAATTTGGTTATTTTAATTGCACAGTTCTGTCATTATCTCAGGTTAATTGCTTGATTTTATTTACTATTACTAGCTGAAATCTTATTTGCAAGCATGGGCAGATATTTGTCTTTCTCAGTCTAACATATATTCTTTTTTCTAGCTTTTAGCAATTTCGTATCAATCAGACAAATGAAAAAAAAGCAACAACATTTCAATAAGGTATATGTTGTAAATTCTGAAGTCTTCTATTGCAACATGAGTGTTGCTCATTCAACCTGAAGTTTTCTATGTTAAATCTGGTTTTGCTGAAGTTGTGGTGTGCAGGCAATCTGAAGTAAATGACATTAATTTACAATTCATTAAATGATAAATTATGTAATTTTCTAATGGTTTTTGTTATTTTTTTTTTTAGTTTTAGTTATGATTAAATCATACATTTGATGATTTTTTGAGTTGTGTAGCTTGTAACCTAATCAAGGGTATAATGCAGTTCAAGAAAAAAATTAGAAGCCTCAAATAGAAGGTAGAGATAAAAATGATCATGAAGATTTAGGCGAAGATTTTCATTTTTACTTAAGTCGAATCTTAGATTTGTTGATTTTATGTTTTAGAGTTTTTTCTTAATACTTAACTTGAAATGCTTTCACCGACCTACACTTTATCTAAAGTAAATTTTGAATTGATGTTAAAATAAGCTGAAGTTGCAGTTAAGCCAGTGTGGTTTTTTTGTCAGTTTCAGACACTTGAACTTCAGGATTCGGATGTTCGAATATTGAAGAAAGTCACTAGATATTACTGATATTTTCGAATCCCTGAACAATGGTTTGGACGACTTAAGTTTTGAATTTGCAATTTCAAACTTTGTTTCTCTAGAATATTGATTATATGCTCTTTCCTTCGATCATTTCAAGTGGAGAGTTTGAACATTGAACTGATGGACCAGATTTCTGATTCTATGACATTATTTAATAATGGGTAGTTAAATTTGACTGTTGGAATGGTTTGGACAACTGAACTTATAATATGGATGTTCGAACACACAGGAAATAATTAGTAACAGTTAGTTTCTTCCCCAATAACTATTTAAGGATTTGGAACTTATTGCAATTATATTTTTAATATCTTTGATTATTTTTGAGAGAAACAACAAGATTCTCCAAACTCTTTAATCTTACAAGAGTTCTAAATCTATTTTTAACTTCCGTATCTTTTAATTTTTTTTACTCATCTTAAGAGGTTCTTATAAAGAGCCACAATTATATTTCATTTTCATATTTTTATTTATAAACACTGTTAAAATGTAAAAAGTGTGTGAGAGACAAAATTCCGGTGTAAAAGTTGGTTATTACTTGGTTGGAGTAAGAATTGTATGGACACGATTTCATCCAAAAAAACCAACACTTAGAGTTGTGAGTTGATGTAAAGACTTGATTTTGTCTTAAAAAACTGTAACTCTAGTGAGAAATCTAAGTTCTCAAAAGCGAAGTAAAGGTGGGTCATGAAATAGACACAATTGATTGTAGAACCACGTAAATTGCAGTACATTCTTATCTTTACTTACTTTATATTTAGCACTTGTGATCTTATTACTTGTGGACTTGTGTTATTTTGAGTTGTGAATTGAATTATTTTTTAATTTATTAAAATATTGAGAATTCTTAAAAAAACTTAATTCTTTGCTCCTAGATTGTCTATTTGGGACTTCAATTTTATATATTCATAACTATTTTTTGCTTTGACACATTGTAGAATGTGGGGGTGCTAAACGGGATGAACTGAAGTGTAGCACTAAATATCGATATCCACCACAATTCATAATATAGAAAAAGAACAAAAAAGAAGAAAAATAGCACACAAGAGATTTATGTGGCGAAGATGATCCAGAGGATATTGTATTGATGAGAAAAAAAAGAAAAGATTACAACGATGAAAGCGAAACTCTAATATCACCAACTCTCACAAGAGACTAAGTAGTCTAGCTGTCAGAAGACGTTTTGAGAGTATTAATTTATGTCTCTCTCTCTCATTCTATATAGAAATCCTTACATGAATAGGGTATCTATAGATATGGCCTAACTATATTTGAGTCAAAGTAAAAGACTGACTCAAATAAGACTTCTACTAATTTAAGTATTCTAATAGAAGATAAATTCAAATAAGGATTAGACCCACTAAATTATTTTCTAATATAATTAAGACTCTCCAGAAAATCTGGATTTGAGAGACAATTAAGCCAACAATCTCCACCTTGGCTTGAATCCTCTTATTCTTTGAATTTGAATCTTCAATAGATGTCTTTACCATTACCTCATGGGATAGGATCAACGACCTTGAATATTGATCAAGTCCAAACAGAGCTTGAACTTATCAGTTGGAATCACCTTCATCAACATAACTATAAGATTTCTTGAAGTATGAATCTTTTGTAAAGAAATTTCGCCGTCTTTAATAATGTCCCGAATAAAGTGAAATTGGACATCTATATGCTTTGATCTGGCGTAGTACATTTGGTTCTTCGCAAGGTGTATGACGTTCTGACTATCACAAAAGATAGGAAGAATATTTTGAGAAAAACCAACTTCACTTGCCAATCCTTTTAGCCATAGAGCTTCTTTGACAGCTTTTATAGCTGTCATATACTCAGACTCTATTATAGATAATACCATAGTTGACTGTAAGGTACATCTCCAACTAATAGATTTTTCAAAAAGAGTGAAAAGATAACCAGTGAAGGATCATCGTTGATCAAGATCTCCAACATAGTCTGAATCGACGTAACCAATAATTTTGGCCTCTTGAACTGTGTTCTTGTTGAAACATAAACCACAATTATATTTCATTTTCATATTTTTATTTATAAAGACTCTTAAAATGTAAAAGTGTGTGAGAGACAAAATTCCGATGCAAAATTTGGCTATTACTTGGTTAGAGTAAGAATTGTATGGACATGATTTCATCCGAAAGAACCAACACTCAGAGTTGTGAGTTAATGTAAAGACTTGATTTTGTCTTAAAAAATCATAACTCTAGTGAGAAATCTAAGTTCTCAAAGGCAAAGTAAAGGTGGGTCATGAAATAGACACAATTGATTGTAGAACCACGTAAATTGTAGTACATTCTTATCTTTACTTACTTTATATTTAGCACTTGTGATCTTATTACTTATGGACTTGTGTTATTTTGAGTTGTGAATTGAATTAGTTTTTAATTTATTAAAAGATTGAGAATTCTTATAAAACTTAATTCTTTGCTCCTAGATTGTCTATTTGGGACTTCAGTTTTATATATTCATAACTATTTTTTGCTTTGACACATTGTAGAATGTGGGGGGTGCTAAATAGGATGAACTAAAGTGTAGCCCTAAATATAGATGTCCACCATAATTCACAATGTAGAAGAAGAATAGAAAAGAAGAAAAATAACACATAAGAGATTTATGTGGTGAAGACGATTCAGAGGATATTGTATTGATGAGAAAAAAAGAAGAAGAGAAGATTACAACAATGGAGGCGAAGCTCCAATATCACCAACTCTCACAAGAGACTAAGTAGCCTATCCGTCACAAGACGTTTTGAAAGTATTGATCTATGTCTCTCTCTCTCACTCTATATAGAAACCCTTACATGAATAGGGTATTTATAGATGTGGCCTAATTATATTTGAGTCAAAGTAGAAGACTGACTCAAACAAGACTTCTATTAATTTAAGTCTTCTAGTAGAAGATAAATTCAGATAAGGATTAACCCCACTAAATTACTTTCTAATATAATTAAGACTCTCTGAAAAATCTGGATTTGAGACACAATCAAGCTAACAATCTCCACCTTGGCTCGAATCCTCTTATTCTTTGAATTTGAATCTTTAATAGATGTCTTTGCCATTACCTCATGGGATAGGATCATGTCAAACAGAGCTTGAACTTATCAATCAGAATCACCTTCATCAACATATATGTAGGATTTCTTGAAGTATGAATCATTTGTAAAGAAATTTCGCCATTTTTAATAATATCCCGAATAAAATAAAATAGGACATCTATATGCTTTGATTTGATGTGGTACATTTGGTTCTTCGCAAGGTTTATGACGCTCTGACTGTCACAAAAGATGGGAAGAACATTTTGAGAAAAAACCAACTTCACTTGCCAATTCTTTTAGCCATAGAGCTTCTTTGACGGCTTCTGTAGCTGCCATGTACTTAGACTCTATTATAGATAATGTCACAGTTGACTGTAAGGTACACCTCCAACTAATAGGTCCTTCACAAAGAGTGAAAAGATAACCAGTGAAGGATTATCGTCGATTAAGGTCTCCAGCATAATCTGAATCGACATAGTCAACAATTTTGGCCTCTTGAACTGTGTTCCTGTCTAAACATAAGCCAATATTAAGAGTACCTTTGATATATCTTAATAGTCACTTCACAGATTTCCAATGCTCTTTTCCTGAATTTGTCATGTAACGACTAATAACGCTGATTGCTTGTAAAATATCACGTCTTGTGTATACCATAGCATACATTAGACTTCCAACAGCACTTGAAAATAGGATGTTCTCCATGTATGCATACTCCTCATCTATAGAAAGATATAGTTGAGTTGAAAGCTTGAAGTAAGATGCCAAGGAGTACTGACGAGTTTTGAATTCTGCATGTGAAAACGAGAAATAATCTTCTTGAGATACTTGCTCTGTTTGAGGTATAATTTGTCATGCTTTCAATCTCGATCAATCTCCATACTGAGAATTTTTCTTGCAGCATTTAAATCTTCCATCTCAAATTCTTTTTCCATTTTAAACTGTAAATCATTAAGTAGAGATATGTCTTGAGTAGCGATAAGTATATCATCAACATAAAGAAGCAATATAATAAATGAGTTATTGGTATACATATTAAAATAGACACAACAATTATGTTTATAATGGATGAAATCTTGTCCCAACATAAAACTGTCAAACCTTTTATACCATTGCCTTGGAGACTATTTCAAACCATAAAGTGATTTGTTCAACTTGCAGACAAAATTTTTCTTGCCTTTTTGGATGAACTCTTTAGACTATTGCATAAAACTTTACTCTTCTAATTTTCCATGCAGAAAGGCAGTTTTGACATCAAACTGTTCTAACTCAAGATTATGAGAAACAACTAAAGTAAGTAGAAAACGAATAGATATGTGCTTAATTACAGGAGAGAAAATTTTATTAAAATCAACATCTTACTTTTGTGAATACCCTTTTGCAAGTAAATGGGACTTGAATTTAACACCATCTATCTCAGAAGAATCCTCTTTCTTTCGAAATACCCACTTGTAGTCAATTATTTTTTTTACCTTCTGATAATTTTACCAGATCTCAAGTATGGTTCTTTTGAAGGAAATTTATCTCTTTATTCATAGCAGCTTGCCACTAAGAAGAATTCTTATCCTGCACTATTTCTTTATAGGAAGAAAGATCACCATTGTCAATAACTAAAGCAAAAGCTACCATATCTTCAAAATCATACCTTTCAGGTGGCTTTATGTTTCTTTGAGATCTTCGAAGTGGAATCTTCTCAAAAATTTGATTCTTAGAATTTTATTAAGAGTTGGGTATACCCTGAATATCTTCTTCTGAAAGAACTACATGCTCCACCTCTACTTGTATTATATCACTGGGACCTTTCTTAAGAGATTTTAACATAACACTTTCATCAAGTACTATGTCTCTTTTAATAATTACATTTGAAATAGTAGAATCCCACAAACGATAGTCCTCAATGCCTTTGGCATAACCCAGGAAAATATAATTTTTGGAACATGCATCTAACTTATCCTTGACAACATGCACATAAACAGGAGAAACAAAAAATCTGAATTAAGAGTAACAATTTTGGCCTCTTGAACTGTGTTCCTGTCTAAACATAAGCCAATATTAAGAGTACCTTTGATATATCTTAATAGTCACTTCACAGATTTCCAATGCTCTTTTCCTGAATTTGTCATGTAACGACTAACAACGCTGATTGCTTGTAAAATATCAGGTCTTGTGCATACCATAGCATACATTAGACTTCCAACAGCACTTGAAAATAGGATGTTCTCCATGTATGCATACTCCTCATCTATAAAAAGATATATTTGAGTTGAAAGCTTGAAGTAAGATGCCAAGGAGTACTGACGAGTTTTGAATTCTGCATGTGAAAACGAGAAATAATCTTCTTGAGATACTTGCTCTGTTTGAGGTATAATTTGTCATGCTTTCAATCTCGATCAATCTCCATACTGAGAATTTTTCTTGCAGCATTTAAATCTTCCATCTCAAATTCTTTTTCCATTTTAAACTGTAAATCATTAAGTAGAGATATGTCTTGAGTAGCGATAAGTATATCATCAACATAAAGAAGCAATATAATAAATGAGTTATTGGTATACATATTAAAATAGACACAACAATTATGTTTATAATGGATGAAATCTTGTCCCAACATAAAACTGTCAAACCTTTTATACCATTGCCTTGGAGACTATTTCAAACCATAAAGTGATTTGTTCAACTTGCAGACAAAATTTTTCTTGCCTTTTTGGATGAACTCTTTAGACTATTGCATAAAACTTTACTCTTCTAATTTTCCATGCAGAAAGGCAGTTTTGACATCAAACTGTTCTAACTCAAGATTATGAGAAATAACTAAAGTAAGTAGAAAACGAATAGATATGTGCTTAATTATAGGAGAGAAAATTTTATTAAAATCAACATCTAACTTTATGTGAGATACCCTTTTGCAAATAATGGGACTTGAATTTAAAAAACTCATACAATACCTCAGAGAAGCCTCTTTCTTTCGAAATACCCACTTGAGTCAATTATTGTTTTTAAACCATTCTGAAGAAATTTTACCAGATCTCAAGTAATGTTCTTTTGAAGGGAATTCATCTCTTCATTCATAAGAGCTTATCACTAAAAAATTCTTATCCTGCACTACTTCTTTATAGGAAGAAGAATCGTCATTATCAGTAACTAAAGCAAAGGCTACCATATCTTCAAAATCATACCTTTCGGGTGGCTTTATGTTTCTTTGGGATCTTCGAAATGGAGACCCCTCAAAAATTTGATTCTTAGAATTTTCTTGAGAGTTTGACACACTCTGAGCATCTTCTTCCGAAGAAACTACATGCTCCACCTCCACTTG
>RXID01014521.1:0-27800 GCA_005019695.1 Trichopus zeylanicus subsp. travancoricus
GGCTAATTACGGGGGGTCACCCGTAATTATCCCTTTTTTATTTTAATCTTTACAGGAACTGAAAAAATAATTGATTAGGTTAATTTAGGATTTAAATTTTGCATTCATATAGATGTGAATGTGATTTGTTCTAGATGAGAATATGTTTGGACTAAATAAAATGATATGTTGGTTATGAACGAAAATTGTATCTACTTGTAAAATCAACTTTATAAAAGGATTATGTCAAATTCTTTTTGAAACAATTGAAACCAATTTGTAATTTCATAAATTTCATGAAATTTTTTTTTTGTAAAATCAACTATAAAAACCTATTTGTAAAGATTTTAAACTTTTAGGATTCTTTTTAGAAAATTTTATTTACAAAATAATAACTTTTAAACTTATTTATAAATAAAATTTTTGAGGGGCTTATTTCTAATTTATAAATGTCAAACTTATAATTTAATATTTCATAAAGGGTTTGTTTATAAACGATAAAAATGTTAGAAATTTATTTATAAATATAAATTTTTTAATGGTTTATTTGTAAATGGTAAGTTTTATAAACATTAACCTATAATTATTAATCTTTAAGGGGTTTATTTATAAATCTTAAATTTTTATGAGAACTAATTTGTAATTTAAAGGGTTTTATGGAGTTTTTTTTATAAAAATTTTCAATTGTGAGAACATAAAAATTTATTTGGTCCAAAGACCTTTTTGTAATTTTTTTTTCATTTTGCTCCAAGTTTTTAATAGAGTTTTGGGCTCAATTTTGGTCCAAGATTTTGGTCCACTCAGCCTATTTGGGCTAGATTTAGTTTGAACCCAAAGTTTACAATAATTCAATCTGTATTAATACCCATATTTGAGTCGTAATCTAGTGACATCCGATCTTTGATTTCGATCAAATTTCTATCAAATTTGATTTTGATAAGAATCACCCAAACGATGGCATGAGATTTTGGATGATATATAGTGTTATGATTTATGACTTAATTTCTATATGTTGTTTATGTTTATTTTGTACTAGAATCAGTTGTATATTCAACTTTATTATATTATAAAGATATTATCTTTCATTACATTGTTAGCTTCTTTTTGTGCATGCGTTCAGGAGTTTCATTTATATATGTAACTTGATTATGCATGTCTTTAGGAGGAGCTTATCTTATATATTCTTCATTTTATGACAAAAGAGGTAGAAATATTGGATTATCCAAAGGGTAGAAATTCATTTAAGGAGGAGATATTAAGGGAGATATTGAAAATTGAAATTTTAATTCAAACACAAGTGCATATTGCAATTGATACATGCTTATATTTTAATTTTTATTATCAACTATAATTTATGTTTGTACTTGTGAAGAGTTTGTCATTATATAAAAAAAGGAAGATTGTTATCCTATATTATTTTGATCATGATTAAATCTCATTTAATGTGTTTGCCTAATTATGATTACTTATAGTATAGCCAAGAATTATAACAGAGACAAAGTCCCATTCATATATTTCAAGGTGATGATGGATTATGTTGATAGAAGCTTGATGGTGTATCAACGAACACGATTTGAGGATAATGTCGATGGCTTCAAGTTTGTTTAAGTGGATTGACCCCAACCAACTAGATTTAGTTTTTTATTTTTATTTGTCAAGTCAAGAATTTGAATGTGAACTTTTAGAGTTATCTATTTGACACCTCTATTAACTTGGAAATGCCTTCACCGGCCTATTTTACATTTGTTTAAGTTAATTTATAATGTATGAAATAGCTAAAATTTGTAACTAAACCTTCACCCAAACTCATCAAATAGAACATTTATCTTTTGATTTTGTAAAGTCAAGTTGTTTAACATCTAAGTTTAGTTATCCAAATTTAGAGATTCAATCATCCAAACCGGTATGTTAGGATAAAACTTAATGATTAAATTTTTTACTTCTAGAATAGGTTCAAACATGAGTTTTGTCGTTTGAAGCTCACAAAAATAAATTGTGTTTGTCCCTAATAGCTAGTTTTTATTCCAATAGATATATAACGAGTTTAGATTTTTTTTATTCATAACTTTTACATTTATTGACATTCTTTTTGAAAAAAATTTAATTTCCCAAAAGACTCTAGCCTCCTTAATAACTCTAAATCATTTTTCACTTTGAAAGCCTCTTGCTCTTGTGCTCAAATTTTGAGAGACTATTATTGCAAGAAAATATTGTACTTTGACTTTCAAATTAGTTGCAACTACTTGTTTGGTGTTTGAAGTGAGAAAGAGGGTTGGTTTTGGTTGTGGAGTGTCATTTGCAATTGATAAGGAGTTGTAAGGGGCATAAGTTCACCCAAACAAAGTGATCTAATGATGAGTTGAAGTCCTTAAAATTGAGATAAAGGTCATGCAATATATGCAATTGAAAACAAAACCACAAACAATTTTGTTGTGCTCTCTCCTTATTCTTCTCTTTTATTGCTTTTTTGTGGCTCAATTAATTAAAATTATATCATTGTATTGTTTGGTGATTGAACTGGGTATTTTAATTGTCAAAACTTGTCATGTTTATCATGAAACTTAATTTACTTCCTCTTTTAGATTGTTAATTGGGCTTACAGTCTTGTCAGTGTGATATTAAAAAACCTCCTCCTAGTCTTTTTTTGTCACCATTGATATTAATGCCCGGTTATGAGGGTTTTGTTAGGAAGCCTATTCTACCATGAGGAGTAATGATTGAGATATTTCATTAATTACCTACTTTAGGAGGTGATTTTGGCATTCAATGCTTGAGTTCAATTATTATGCTTGTTTCAATGACTTATGGGGAATGCTATGGATTGTGTTATAGTGCAAGCCACATGGTCTTTGTCAGACTCCTTTGGGCACTATTTATGTAAATGAGGGTGTCGACTTGATGAGTCCCAACCTAGCTAAGGGGTTGACCAAGTTGAAGTGTCGACCTAGTTTAGGCACTGACCTAATTCAAGTGCTTACTTGATGGGCTCAGCTTGGATGGGCCTTTGAATGGTTTTGAGGTTGGTCTAGCATATCTATCCCCTATCAACCACAATTTTCGATGTAGAAAAGAAAGAAAAAAATAGAAAGCAAATAAGAGATTTATGCAGTTAGGATTACGATCTAGTCCATACACAAAGGCAATTCTAATGAGATTTCACTAATAAAAAAATAATAAACTAAAATAATAGAGGTAAAATTAAAACCTCACAGACCTTTACAAAGGACTAATTGGTGTAATCATTACATGATATTTTGAAAGCTAAGTCTAAATCTCACAATGAAGAGGTTTTGGTCAAATCATGTGAGAAAAAAGGGGTCAAACAAAGGATGAGAGGAAGAAATAGAAAAGGTTGGCCATCACCACTGTGAAGAAAAGATTGGGCAAAGAGTTGAAAATAATGGTGATTTTTGCATATGAGAAGTTATATTTGGTCTTTGAATAATGTTAACAAAAACTAAGAGAGGTTTAGGAGCATATTTTTCTTAAGTCTCATGTAAAAATTTGGGGAATCCTCTCATGGCATTCTGTTAACTTGGGGTTAGAATCCTACAAATCTTTGTTATAGTTTTCAACAAGGCTTTTGGAAGCAAAGGGTCACACGGTCTCAACAAGATCATTCCTTTCCTTGACTCTTTTCTGTCATCGCATCATCATCCCACCTTATCTTCTATATTTTCTTGAAAATTAAGTTAGAATTTCTAATCTAAAACTCATAAAAATCATTGTATATAGTCCACTTAACCTTTAAACAAACCTAAAGGGGGTTAAGGGGGGTTCTTGATCCCTCCCTAGCTAAGGTAATGGGTGAGCTAGAACTCATTTATTTTATTATTTTTAATTACTTTGAATCAAAATCTACATATGAAATCATCATGAGATTTTGTTATCTATCTTGTAGGAACATATAGAAATCAGTCTTAAGCTATCAAGGCAAGTATATCTCACACTTAGTGAAGAGGAGTCCTATAATCCTCCTAGGGAAGTCATGCACTTTGTAGGTTGAGTACATAAACTTCAAAGCACGTACGAGCATTGTAGAGCCCCAAATGGCATGACTAATGCTTCGTAGTTCACACCTACAAAAATTTTGAGATCTGCACACATTTGTCCTAGTAAATATTAGTTTGAAGACTACAAGTCCTATAATGGTGGTTTAATGCATGCAAAATCATTAAAATTGGAACAATTAAAATTAAGTTGTTTGACAATATTGTTAGGATTCTCACTGACATTAAACATATTCCTAATCTTTTTAAAAATGATCTCGTTGGGTGCTTTGGCTTTTGTTGGTTTTTAGCATTCTGTAGAAGATAGAGTTCCAAATATTGCTAAAGGCTTATTGATCATGATGAAGAGCCTAAAGCATGAAATTTTCTATGAATTAGTAGGAAAATATATTGAAGGTGGAGTAGTAGTTTCTGGGAATTCTTCTAATATGACTCACTTATAACATATGTATCTCAAGCATATGAGTGGAAAGGGCTTGACTGACAAAAGAAAATTTGTTGAAATGTCTCAACTCATACAAATTGGATTTCCTTAAGCATTGTCTCTTATTGACTCCTTGATTTGGATGATGATAAACCAAATATGCTAATGTGTTCTTTCAAGTTATGATAATTACAAGCTTAGCGAAGATGGTAATCTTCTAACATGAAGAATCAAGTCTCAAGAAGATTGTTAAACCAAAACATCTATTGCGATGTTGACTTAAAGATCCAAGGGAAAGCATTGAGAATTTGAAGGTAAAGTACATGATGTTTCAAATATCTATTTGAGTGCTTAAGATGTGGGACCCTACTTAAGACCCTTCCATTTTGAATGTAATTTTTACATATTTTATTTATAAGTTGAGGATATCATTGTTGAGAGCTTAAAAGTGTCATTTGACATGTAGCAATACTTGAAAGTGCTCTCACCGGTTTGATATTCATGTCTCCAAGCATTTGTGGTATATGTCAAGTGGCCGTGGACAACCTAATATTGAATCCAAACTAGACTAGAATTTTGATCTCCTAATGATCGAAATTTTTCTCTATGTTTTTAAGACTCGCAAGGGCTATGAAAAATTTCATTGGTTTTGTGGGCAGAATTTTGCTTTATTTTTTCCAAAAGACTAAAAATTGGTAGCTTTTTCCTAGACTGGTGCAAAATGTTGCAACCTTACTTTTCAATCTAATGGGTAGCTTTTATAGCTGTCGGAGAAGAAAGGAAAACATAGTAGAAAGAGTTTCAAGATTTCACTCTCAAGTATCCGTTCAAAACTCTTCCCAAGTAGCTACTTGAGGACTCCTAAGCTACAAAACTAGCAGGAACACTTCTCTTGGATATCATTTGATCAAACTGTTCTTGAGCCCTTGAAAAGCTTTAGTAGCCTCTACAAGTGTTCTAAGCTAGATTCTCACTTTCATATTATTTTGCTCTTGCTCTTCAATTGAGAGACAATTTTAGTGAGAAAATTTGTGCAATTGGCTTTTCCAATTATTGTACAAAATACTTGAGTGTTAGAAGTGTTTGAGAGTATTCTTGGCCCAATTTCAAGCCACATGTTCTGATTGAGAATGGAGGTCTAAAGGCTTGAATTTGTCTTAAAAAGTGATATCACTAGTGGAGTAACAAAAGTCCTCAATAGGAGACCAGGGTTGTGGTGTAGACACAGTTGGATACTAAACCACAATAAATCATATTGTGTTCCTTGTCTCTTTTAAACTATTGCACTTATGGTGATTGCAAGCATTCAATTCTTTATTGTTCTCTTTCCCTTTCTTGAGAAAACTCATTTTTGTTTTTTGAAAATATTGGCTTATACCTAATTCACCTCCTCTTAGGTTGCTTTAATCAAGTTTGTGAATCCAAAGTGAATATATTGATAAATAATATGAATTTTTTAATATGAGGTCAAATGAGTCAACTTTAGAAATGTTCATGCATTTTACCAATATTATAAATGGTTTGAAATCTCTTGATAAAATCTATACTAATGCCGAGATGGTTAGAAACATGTTAAGATATCTTCCTAGGTCATGGGACCTAAAGGTGACCTCTATTCAAAAATTTAAGAATCTTAATGTCTTATCTTTGAAGGGGTTAATGGGATCTCTTATTATCCATGAGATGAACATAAAGAAAAGAAATGAGGAGCAGGATGGGACAAGAGGAAAAAGAACATTTCTCTCAAGGCCAATGAAACTAGTGATGATGAAGTTGATAAGGACATTGATGATGAGATAACTCTCATGACTAAGAGATTTGCCAAGTTTCTCAAGAAGAAGCATATGCCAAGAAAGCCTAATAAGAAAAAAGATAATGATTAGGATGAGGATGTTCCTACTTCCTTCAAGTGCAAAAAGCCTGGACACCTCAAGGCCAATTGCCCATTTAATCTTCAAGCCAAGAGTAACAAAGGAAAGAAGAAGAAAGCACTAATGTCTCTCAATGATCAGGTAAATGATTTATCTTTTGAAGAATTAGAGAAGCTTTTAAGGATTTGTTTTCCAAGCATGAAAAGCTTATTTTCAAATATGCTTCATTAAAATAAAAAATTATTTTTCTTGCAAGTGTTTTTGACTCTTTGAAATTTTGAAATCTTCATGTGATTGCAAAAAAAGTATTGATGTTATTCAAATGAAAAATTTGGAGTTGAAAGGTACCCTAGAGGACTTTGTGAATGGTAAGTCCCTTAATATGATTTTGAAAATTCAAAGAAATATGACTAACAAATCCATAGTTAGATTCACTTGTTCTTCAAAGTCAAAGGACACTAAATCCACATTTGCAAATCCAAAGTCTTCACATCTTAAATGTCATTATTATTGTATGCATATACATGTCTCCACTAGTTTCCCAATCCAGAAGAACAAATTTTTCAAATAAATTTGAGTATCTAAGAAGATGCTTCCTAAAGCAATGAAATTCAAGCTTATTTGGGTTCCAAAATCTTTCCCAACTTAACCTAATCTCAATTAATTAGTATGACCATTTAATTTAGTCATCCTCTAGCTAGAGTAGGTTTAGATAGATTATTTTTTTTTTGAAGTTTTTCCTCAAATTTTTTCTATCCTATTTTATGTTTGAAATGAGTTTTTTGGAGCTACAATAGAATTCCACTGAGGAAACAGTGGAATTCCACTCAAAAGTCTAGAAATGTTTTTTTGGTTATCTTTTTCTCTGCTAGATTGTTTATACCTTATAACCATATGGACCCTAGACTGAGATGGGTGCCAATTCCTAAAATTTGTGCTATAGTCGAGCTACTAGTCAAAGGACAAAATTGAAAAGTGGTTCATTGATAGTGGTTGAAGAAGGCATATGATAGGAAATGATTCAATGTTCATGAAACTAGTTTAAAATTAAGGAGGAACTGTAACTTTCAGTAATAATGATAAAGGTAAAATCATTGGTATAAGTGATGTATCCATTGGCTCATCTTTGATTAAAAATATTCTCTTTCTGAAAGGCTCAAGCATAGCATGCTTTTAATTAATCAATTTTGTGATAAAGGATTTTGTATGTTTCTCAAATCAAACGTATGAATATTAGACATGACAATATTAATGTTATTGCTTTTATTGGTCATTATGATGAAAATGTTTATATTATTTGTTAACAAAGCCTGATTCTACACCGATTTCTATTTGAGGAACTCTTTGAGATTAGATCTTCTATGCTGCTCCTCTATCAACTTGCACAAATAAGAAACTATGAAAAGGACCACCAGGATTTTTTTGATGGTGACCGCTCCAACTCTCGAGTAAGTCTTATCTTCAATGTAATACCTTTTTATGAAAGATTGAGCATTAGTCCTTATCTTTCTATTTGTCCTGCTCTTTTATAAGGTGTTCCACTCGAAGATCTATCGCATTGGTATCCTTTGATCTCAAATAACTATCTTGCTAGACTTCTTGTAATGGACAGCTGCCAATCTTGAATCCTTTGCCAAATAACTATGGGTTAGATACCAAAAATATACAATGATTAGCTATGAATCAGCTGGGACATCTTGTTGAGGGGAGTCGAAAGAGTGTCAAATCGGGTTAGTATAGTTGATCAAACACCAAAATATTTCAAAAGCCTAAGTTCATAAGAAATGAATTTTTTCACTCTATATATTGGACTCTATCTATCCAATATCTAATATGGGACTAATTCATCGCACCTCATATTATAACAATCTCTCTCTTCAGGTGTGATTTGACCACATCAAATTTAACACTTTTAATCAAGAACTCTTTTACTCGATCAGTTCCACTGTGTAACCCATACTAATAGATTTTTGTCTCAATTTTTGATTTTTTTTAAGAGAGACTAACATGTGACTCAACTCAGTCGCATCATCACGGTACTTCTTTACTTGACTAGTTCTAACATGTGACCCATACTAACAGGTTTTTATCTCATTTTTTGATTTTTTTAAAGAAAAACTAACATGCGACTTAATTTAATCGTAAGACACCAAAATATCCTAAAAACCTAAGCTTATGGGATATGAGTCTTTTTTACTATATATATTAGTCTCTCTCTATCCAATATCTGATGTATGACTAATTTATCACACCTAACATTATAACAACATCCGAGCCTACTAATAACCTTGATTAGAATCCTCATGGAATTATGGATCAGTGGCCGAGTCCATTACTGAACAAAGGTTACTGAGCTCACTATACTGATTAGGTTTTTATCTTAGAGATATCAATTCACCGCTTAACCTTTGGGCTCGGTCTTGATACCTTTTCAACTTAAAAAGTCTATCTCGATCGACTACCTCAGAGGTCAACCCTTAGCTACCTCAACTAGGATTCACTTCAAAAGTTGGTTATCCATCACCTTGGCCATTGACCTAGGTTTTAGTTTATGCTTGCCCGACTTCACCAAGCTGGTTCTTATGATTTTGAGGTATTATTAGTGCCCCCCCAACTTTAGACCCTGCTTGGTTGACTTAAGGGATCGAGTTATTCTTATTTTTCTTGATAACTGGATAAGAAACCAGACCTTGGGGTTTATGATCCTAGAAAGGTTAGCCCTATCTTGCTAAGTGTCAGCTATCATTTCACTCAAGGAGTCACACCTTTACTTCAATTTTTCATGATGCATGTTATCAACCACTTCAATGCTTGGGAAAGTGAACTGCTATTTCACCAAGTCTTGTATAATCATTAGGGCCTCTCCTTCCTTCGAGGTGATAGCCTATTTTCTTTCCAAGATGACCTTCTATATGCCTCTTAATTGCTCCTTGCAAGGTCGTTCATTAATTAGATGGTGGACTCATATCCCTTGGATCCAAGGGGAGGCTTTTGAAACTCCCATCCTTTGGACTTTGACAGCTTGAGTTATGTCACGTGGGAATGATTAGATGATTAGGGGGATCCTATATAAGGGTCCCCCAATCTCTTTCCTATAGATGAGTCTACTTGCAAATGGTGTCCCCTTCTAGTTCCTCCGGCTTTAGAAGGGGATTTTCCCTTCTAAGGGAAGAGATAACACCCTTTATAGATAAAAGCTTTACCTTTTCAAGGGCCTCGGATTTTGCATCACCACCTACAAGAAAGTCTTCCTTGACTTGTATTAGATCGACATCATCTTCCTAGGGTATCCCTTGAGCATTGAAGGTTCTTGCCCACTTTTAGCCGGTAGCTCTAGCCTAGGAAAAGAGAGAGGAGGAGAGCCAATATGTTCATGGAGAAAGGACAGGGAGGGGGCAATTGATACCTCATGCTCTTTTGCCTCCTCACTATTCGAGATAGCTGAGGTTAGTGCTTAATTGCCCACTCACCACTTGTTAATATAGAAGGTTGATCATGGCGGGAGTACCTTTTTCTGGATGAGAATTGGCTTTGTTTGGTCTATAAAGACTAGGAGATTCGGCATCAAATTACTCTCGATAATGCTAAAATTGAAGGTGCTTTTGTGTTCTTCCAAACTAAAGTTTATGACAACTTGAGGGCTCAACATCTCAAAGGGGATGGAAGTGGTGAAGGTGAGAGAGATCAAAAAGGGCATTTTGGGGCTGGTCAATATGGCAAAGTCTTCCAAGCCTCTGGATATTTTTGCTTAGTTGTACTTTCTTTTATTTTGGAACGAAATTTTGTACTAGTGTTTTCTCAGAGCTTCAATAGAATTATTGTCCTCTTTTTAAACTTTAATATTATGAAGATACTCTACTAATTTCCTTTCTTAAAAGTCGATCTTGATTGGTTTGACTCTAACACTTCCTCTAATTAATCATCACAAAGGCTAGATAGGCCCAGTCTTTCTACAATAGATTCCTCTAAGGGGTAAATCAGCCAAGGACCTTCCATCCTCCCCCCTTTCTTTTGGTATTCCCTTCAAAGGGGTCTTCTCCTTTGGGTGGCCCAAGGTCTTTCACTTGGTGTGGAGCAAGGTATTCACGCCCTAGGTAGACCAAGGTCTTGTACTTCAGAGGACCAAGATCTTTTTGCCTCAGGTACACCAAGGTCTCTTTATCTTGGAGGATCGAGGTCTTTTTACGTCGGAGGACCAAGATCTTTTTACCTTGGGTAGACCAAGTCTTTTTACCTTAGAGGACTGAAGTCTTTTTTGAGAGTTCTTTCCCAAATGACATTTTAAAATGTGATTCCTTTCTAGAAGATACTTGATCTTAAAGATAAAAGTTTTTCTAGAAAATAAAGAAGAGGGAATTTATCTCAGAGATAGAACCTTTTGAGGTTATTGACATGCCATGTTCTTAAGGGCGGTTTGTTATCCATGTGTTAATGCTTGAATGAACCTGTTCCAACTACATGAATAATCTTAAAAGGATAAACCCAATTAGGGGACAACCTTCCTGAGTCTCAATCTATGAGCTCAATTTGACATAGTACCCAGTCACCCAACTATAGTTCCCTCCTTTGGGCTCAGGCATTGTAGTATTTAGCCACTCACTGTTAGTATCCAATCATTCCAGTGTGAGCTCTTTCTCGAACCTCCAAAATTAGATCTTTTTTAACACAGATGTTGGCTTCATTTGATTCTAAGTCATAGTTCCTGAGTCATGGCAAAGTGAGGCCAACCTTTATGGAATGACCATTTCAATTCCATAGGCCAGCATAAATGGCGATTTGCTGGTTGTTGTCCGGGGAGTGGTCTCATAAGACCACAGGACATGTGAGAGTTTATTGATCCAAGCACCCTTTGGCATCATCAAGACGCTTATTTATGCTTGTGAGTAAATTTTTATTGGTTACCTCAACCAAACTATTAAACCATGGGTAAGCAACCACTGTGAACATTTGCTTAATCTGAAGGTTGCTGCGATATTCCTTGAAGTTCATGCTATCGAATTGCTTTCCATTATCTGAGGCCAACACTTGAGGTAGTTCAAACCTACAAATTATATTCTATTAGAGGAACTTTTGGACCTTCTTTTTGATAATAGTGGCAAGGGGTTTGGCTTCTACTCATTTAGTAAAGTAGTCAATAGCAACTATGAAGAACTTTCTTTGCCTAGAGGCTAGGGGAAATGGACCCAATATGTCTATTACCCATTGATTAAAGGGTGAAGCAAACTAGGTTTGCTAGAGACAAACTATGGGAGTGTGAAATACAAAAGCATGTCTTTGGCATTGCTCACATTTGAAAATAAACTCGAATACCTCAGATCATGTTGAGCCAATAATACCCTTGCCTAAGAAGCTTGTGCACAACAGATCTTCCTTCCTTGTGGCTCTTGCATATCCCTTTGCGGATTTCACACAGGGCATGGTTTACTTCATCAAGTTCTAGGCAACATAATAGTTTCCTTGTTAGTAATCTTTTGGACACTATTTGGTTCGGGATCAGGATCAGGATCATGATCAAAACCAGTGAACCACCTTTTATAAACTAATATCTTTTTATCAAAATTAACGCTACAATAATTTAAAGTTCAAAAAAATATTTAATTTTTTATAATAATTTAATTTAATAATAGTGTAAAATAAGTAATATTAATTTTATAAGGGAAAAAATAATTTTGAAATGGGCTGATCCTGATCCTGACTAAGTACCAAACAGGGTCTTGTGCAATACTCTATCTACTAAAATGAAGTTCTGAGCAAGCTTCTTGATCCTTTAAGCCTCTATCAGCTCTTTGGGAAGTTTCCCTTTTCAAGGTATGTGAAGATAGGGTCCATCCAACTAGGCTTTGAGTCCATTGCATTTACCTGGACAGCCTCAGAATAGCTTGGTTGTTGAAGATTCTCCATAAAAATTTACCTCGAAATCAAATTGGATGAGGCTGAAGCTATCCGAGCTAGAGCATATGCTTCATTATTACTATTCTGAGGTACATGGCAAATTTCCACCCGATCTATTCTTGCCATGAGCTTTTGGACCTCTATCAGGTACTTAGTCATAATATTGTCCTTCACTTCATATTCTTCAATGGCCTCTGAACAAATGAGTTGAGAATCACTAAGTACTTTTAGCTTATTGACTCCCACTGCTATTGCTATGCATAAGCCGAGTAGGAGACCCTCATATTTAGTTATATTATTAGAGACTTCAAATTCTAGCTCAGCTGAATATTCAGCTACTCTCTCATTTGGGCTTGATAGGACAATTCTAATTCTGTAGCCTAACTAGCAGGAACAACTATCTACCCAAACCTCCCAAGGTTCAAATTTTGGCCTAGTAGGATATGAGGTAGTTTTTACCAAGAAATTAGCTAAGGCTTGAGCTTTAATAGCTTTTTAGGGCTCAAAGGTTATCTCAAACTAGCTTAATTCAATGGACCACTTGAGTAGTATTCTCGATGTCTCTAGTTTTTATAAGGTTCGCTAAAGTGGGAGATTGGTGAGCACTGTGACCAAATGTGTCTAGAAGTATGAGCAGAGTTTTTGAGCTACTAATACTACGACATAGACTAGTTTCTCCAATGGGGAATATCAAAGTTTTGCACCTATGAGTACATGGCTCACATGGTAGATGAGATGTTATTTTCCATTTCGATCACTTAACAACACTGAGCTGATAGCTTGATCTGATGCTGTCACATAGAGACACGATGACTTATTTGGCTCAAGCCTCACCAATAGAGGAGGTTCAACTAAATATTTCTTCAAATCTTCAAAGGCTCGGTTGCACTCTTCGGTCCATTTGAGTCTAGAGTTTTGTTTAGAAAGGTGAACACTTCTCACCAAAACTAGATAAGAAGCAATTGAGTGTTGCCAATCAACCCATAAGTCTTTGCATTTCTTTGATAAAATTAGGAGGCTTCATGTAAGGTTGCTTGGACTTTCTTAGGATTTTCTTCAATTCCTCATTCTAAAATAAGGTATCCAAGGAATCTCCCTTAACCCACATCAAAAGTGCACCTTTCTAGATTCAGCCTCATCTTGAATCACTAAAGTGTGTCAAAGTTTCTTCAAGGTCTTGTAAGTGATCCCAAGCTTGGGAACTCTTCACAAGCAAGTCATCAAAATATGTGTAGGATCGATTTTGGCAACCCAGAAGTGGCAGAGACCCCAAAGAGTGATTTCAATGCATAAATTAGAGTTTATTTTAATTAGTGTGCTATTAGGTATTATGAGAATACTGACTTTCAATAGGTGCAAGTTCCTATTGTTAATTACCCCAATAATTGTCAGAATCTCCTAAAGCAAGAAACTAAGCCAATAAAATAGAGACAAAAAAAGAAAAGAAGAAAGTATTATTTGATTGATTTTAAGAAATGGTACATGGCTTAAGGAAGAGTATACACTCACTTTACAATAACAAGATCATGAAAATAAAATAAAAGAGAGAGAGAGAAAAGGGAAAGAAGCTCTGATATGTGCCGCTACCTCGCTCTCATGTGTTAGACCATACGGAGTCTGACTCGAATAGGTCTTGACTTGGTCCTTGGCAGTTATTGATGGTTTAATTTGGTGTCTAGCGAAACAGGGAGAGAATAAGGGGTGAAGTATTCCAATAGCCTAAGTGTTGGTGATAACTTCTTTTGGGTTGAAGTATTTCTATTAGCCAATAAGGCATTTAGTGCTTACTTTGAGGTTCAAAGTGTTTTTATAGCTAATAAGACATAGGTAACAACTTTATTAGTTTCAAGTCTTTCCATAACTAATGAGGTGTAGACAATAACTTCATTTAGTTTTGAGGTATTTCCATAGCCAATGAGGTATAGGCAATAACTTCATTTGGTTTAAAGTAGTTCCATAGTTAATGAGGTACAGGCTATAACTTCATTTAGTTTTGAAGTATTTTCATAGCCAATGAGGTGTAGATAATTTGGTTTGAAGTATTTTCATAGTCAATAAGGTGTAGGTAATAACTTTATTTGGTTTTGAAGTGTTTCCATAGCCAATGAGGCATTGGTGACAACTTCATTTGGTTTGAATTTTTTTTATAGCCAATGAGGCATAGGGAATAACTTTATTTGGTTTTGAAGTGTTTCCATAACCAATGAGATATACGTGATAATTTTATGAGTTTGAAGGATTTCTATAGCTAATAAAGTGTAAGTGATAACTTCATGAGTTTGAAGTGTTTTTATAGCCAATAAGGCATAAGTGATAACTTTTTTACTTTGAAGTGTTTCCATAACCAATGAGGCAAAGGTGATAACTTTATGAGTTTGAATTATCTCCATAGTAAATAAGACGTAGGTGACAACTTTATGAGTTGAAAGTATTTCTATAGCCAATAAGCATAAACAATAACTTCTTTGGTTTGAAGTCTTTCTATGTCCAATGAGCCATAAGTGATAACTTTATTGATTTTGAAGTCTTTATATGGACAATGAGGTGTAAGAGAACTTCATGAGTTTGAAGTATTTCTACAGACAATGAAGCATAAGCAATAACTTCTTTGGATTAAAGTGTCTCTATAGTCAATTAGGAGTAAGTGATAACTTCATTGATTTTGAAGTGTTTCTATAGCCAATAAGGCATAGATGACAACTTTGTTAAGTTTGAGGTATTCCATAGCCTGTGAGACATAGGTATTGGCATCTTGAAATTTGAAATATTTCGTAGCCTATGGGGTGTAGGTGTTAACTTCTCTAATTTGGAATATTTCCATTAGCCAATAAGGCATCAATGATAACTTCATGAATTTTGAAATATTTTCATAGCCAATGTGGTATAGGAGATAATTTTCATTTTATCGAAGTGTTAGAACAAGACACCTTGGCTAACTAACTAAGCAAGTTTGAGCTCACCTTTTGTCCTACTTAGTTTGAAAGTATGATCAACGATTTTGACTTATGTTAATCCATAGTCCACCCTGGCTTGATGAGGTATCATTAATGGCTTTAGTGGCATACACAGTAGGACTTTGTTTGACTATGTTCAACTCTATTTGACCTAGTATTAGTTCAACTTAGGATGATGGCCTTACCCACTACTCATGGGGTTGGGCATAGTCGTGAAGTGTTGTTAGAGATTCAGCACACCTAGTGGGATTTAGCTTTACCCTATTTTAATTCTATTCAAACTTGTCTGGGTCAGACTTGACCTATGCTTTGGTTTATGTTTGAGTCCAATTAAGTTTGATCCACTCTTGGATTCAATTTGACCTAATTTAAAATTTAAACTTGATTTCGGTTTAAGTCTGACTTAGTTTAATATTTTGAACTTTAGCTAGACTTAGGTATGATTTGATTCAATTTGATATTCAAAACTTGATTTTGTTCAAATTTGATTCCATTCAATTCAATGTTTAGAATTTAATTTGGATCAAGTTTGATTTGATTCAATTGAATGTTCAAAATTTGACTTTGGTTTGAGTATAATTTGAAATTAAATTTGAGTCACTTTAATTTAATTGATTTAGTTTGAGAGCCCTCAGACTATCATAATGACATTATGATGAACTGGCAAGCAAGCCATAAGTTCAAATTAGTGATTGAGTGAGACTACAAGCTAAGTCGATTAGTTATCGGGTAAGATCACAGGCTAGTCATAAACCATTTTGACTTTCAGACAAGACTACTAATTAGCCCTAAGTCGATTGATTGTCAAGCGAGACTACAGGTTGGCTCTAAACTATTTTGACTTTTAGGCTAGATCGCAGGCTAGCCTTAAGTCAATTAGTTATCATGCAAGACCACAGATTGATTCTAATCCATCTTGACTTTTCAGTGAGACCATAGGTTGACTCTAAGTCAATTAGTTTTTAAGCAAGATGCAGGCTGGCCCTAATCTATTTTGTTAAGATATTTTTTTTTTTTGTTTGTTCTTGTTCTCAATCCAAGAGGTGCTCGTCATCAATTCTTCTTTGACATGAAACCTTGGTAATGAATGAGACCACAGGTGGCAATGATGGTGATAAGGATTTGCCAGCATTCTAGACCATGGGTAGTCATGGTGTTGATGGAGATTCACCATTGTACGAAGAGCTGTGTGTGGTCGCAATGTTAGTGGAGATTTTCCATCATACAAAAGACTGTGGGTGGACACAAAGTTGGTGAAGATCCATCATCGTATGAAGGACCACAAATGGCTATGTTGTTGGTGGAGATCTGTCATTATATAGAGGGCCACAGGTGACCACTGTATTGATGGAGATCTGCCATCATACAGAGGGCCAAGAATGGCCACAACATTGGTCAAGATTTCCCAATCAAAGCCACAGATAGCTGCCTTGATGTATAAAAATGAGGCTTGTGGCAGGGTTTAGATGCCTAATTTTTTTCAGATTCGATCATCTGAACTTGAGCTTCTAGGAATGTACGATGGTTGGTGGAGAACAAGATTGTGGGAGGCCACAAGCCTTGAGGAAGAGGGAGCAGCAACAACAACGAGCGTGAGAAAAAAAAGACCTTGCAGGGGACAAAAAGAAGAGGAGATCATGAAAGAGAAAATGAAGAAAGGGATTAAATCTTATATATTTTCAATCCCTTGTTGACACCTTCTTGCTCTCTTCCTAGATGATGACATCTTCCTTAGAACTTCTTCTTCAATTCTTGTACTTAGGGATTGTTTATTAAATTTGTGTGCTCTAGCCCCCTTTTTATAGGGCTTTGAGAGGATCTCCAATTTTGGTTATTGGGATTTGATTGGGAGATTTTATGTGTATTTTTTTGCCATAAGCTTCATATTCAGATCTCAAAATGATATATTCTAAGATTACACCTTCCTTATTGAAAAATTTAGTTCATTCTTGATGGATTTTGAGAATAATCCTTTTTTTCTGCGGATCATTATAGAACCAAAGACCAGTTGAGAACTGAACATCTGACTGCGAGTAGGGCTTGCACAATTGGACAATGTCGGGATATCGAACTCTATGTAGAATATCCAACTTTGAGCATGGGGTTCACACAATCAAACAATGTTGTCCAATTTTGACTCAGCTTATCTTTTGGGCCTAATTTTGGTCTAAATATTTGGCCTACTCATTTCACTTTAATTTGAGCCTAACTTTTTTTAATAATTTAGATTCAAATTGAATTTATTTTTTGATCAAATTTGATCATGATTTAGGTCCAATTCAGACTCACATTTGGAGCATAGTCCAATGAAATTCAATCCTATGTTCTGAGTAGATTTTGATTAAATTTGATTTTTGGCCAAAATTGACTCAAACAAATGCCCCCTTCACATCCACTTAGTAAGTCTTTATAGTGAGGGGAGTGGATGCAAATAAAAACTTTTTAGGTGCTTGCTCTTTGCGTCATTATCCTGAGAATGGATTTGAATTGTCACACAAAAGTAGACCTGGTTTGTCACATGGGTGTGGACTTGATTTGCCATATAAAAGTAGACTTGAGTTACCACAATGATTGGTCTTGATTTACCATAATAATTGGACTTGAGTTGCTACAATAAGTGAGCTTGATTTACCACAAGCAGTGAATTTGAGTTCCCACAAGAAGTAGATTTGGTTTGCCACAAATAGTGGCCTTGATTTGGCATAAGGAATGGGCTTAATTTGTCATAAAGTGGGCTTGCATTGCCATAATTAGTAGCCTTGAGATGACACAATAAGGGGACTTAGGTTGCCACGATGAGTGTACTAGAGTTGTCATAATAAAAGGACTTGGATTACCATAATGAGTGAATTTAATTTATCACAATGAGTGAACTGGAGTTGTCATAATAAGTGGGCCTGATTTGCCATAGAGTGGACTTGAGTTACCACAATAAGTGCACTTGATTTCCTACAATAAGTGGACTTGAGTTGACATAAAAAGTGGATTTGGTTTGGCACAAGTAGTGGTCTTGATTTACCATAAGAAATGGACTCAATTTGCCACAGAATGAGCTTGAGTTGTCACAATGAGCATATTTGAGATGTCACAATAAGTGGGCATGGGTTACCATGATGAGTGGACTTAAGTTGCCACAATAAGTGAATTTGAGTTGCAACAATAAGTGAACTTGAGTTCTCACAATACGTGAACTTAATTTGCCACAATGAGTGGACTTGAGTTGCCACAATAAGTGGACTTGATTTTCTACATATTAGATTAGAGTTGCCATAATAAATGAACGAGTTTCCACAATAAGTGGACTTGATTTGGCATAATAAATGGACTTAAGTTGCCTTAATGAGTGGATTTGGTTTGCCATAATGATTTTTGTGCCCATGTTTTGGCTCAAGAAATATGGAGTGCATGTTTGATCAGATATTCCTTTTTAAGAAAGTTGGACATTCCATTATAGATAAAACATAGATGTTCTTTGTTATTGTTGCCCCCAGAAGGTTAGGCATAATATCTCTGAGGAATCAAGCGTTGATCAATGGCATGGGTTTTTTCTCTTGAATTAAGGTTGATTTCTATTAATTCATCAATTTTGGCTTGCCCCCATCTTTGCATTCTAGTGGAGCTTCTTTTAGTTTGAGGATCATGTCTTCACCAAGTGATTTGTCACATTGAGTGGGACAGCAAAGGTTTTTCTTTGATTTTGAGGGCATTTTAGCTACATCATGCCCCCTTTTTTTTCAACTTTTAGTGAAGCTTCACGAAGGACTTCGCCCTCTTGTAATGTCTTGAGAAACATGGCTACTTCGATGCATGTGTTAGAGGGTGTCGATGTTGTTTAGACATCTTGAGCATTTGATAAAGGTCCAATGGTGACCATGATGTATGTGTGGATATTTGGAATGATATAACCCAATTATTTGGTATTCTTCATTGGCATATTGGAGCAGGATACTTTATAGTAATTAGTTGAATTAGCAAGTAGATGCTCGAGCTGATGATAGTTGAATTGTAGTCATTCGAACTGACAATTCATCTTCTAGAATGCCAAACTGGGGCATGAGAAGTAACCATATGAAGTGATATTTTTCTCTTTTCTCTTCAATTTTGATGTCAGAAGAAGCAAATGATGCAGAATATATGTATTTATATTTATTCTTTTGAAAGAAAATCTTTATTAGAGATTTTTTTAGTAGATAGGTAATATACCCTTTCATCTTTGATTAAGGCCTCTTACTTGATTTGTTCTATTGAAGTTTAAGGATGATTTTTTCTTAAAATATGGTGGGTCACTAATCAACCTCTCCTTACATCTTTTCCCTAGTATAATGTCTTCTTCAAGAACCTATTTTTCTGACGATTTTGCTACTTTCACTATGTTCATATTGGTTGGTTACTTTTTTGACTTAGACTTTGATCTTAGATGCCTCACAATCTCAATTTCAAGGTTTACATACCTGCAAATGCTCTTTGGGTAGTCTTTCTTGATCAATAATATACCGAGATGAGGTTGGGTAAGTCATCTTAATTTCAGTATGTGATCCAATTTTCTCCTACTTTTCTTTTTTTGGTCATCATTTTTTTCTTTTTTCTCGTTGACTTAGCAATCTCATTCCTCTTTGAGGACCCAAGGTTTGCAGGCTTGTAGATGCTAATTGGTTCTTACTCTTTGAATCTGCCTCTTTTGGCTTGACTTTCTATACGAGATTTGTCCATTTAAGATTTTGTTTCCCATTATTCATCTAAGGGGTGATCTTTTGCCTCTAATAGGAGATTTTCAAGAGGTTATCTTTCTATCTTAATGCTTTTGTCTTTAAAGAAACTTTCCTAATAGGGTTCTAGCTACATGCAGATTAGTCACCATATTTTCAAGCTTCTATTCTTGAAATTAACTTAGGGCGTTGGTGAGTAGTGAAAGTGCAAGAATTCCAACTCCACCATATTTCATCATCGATCAGTCATGCTTTTCAACATTGTTCTTTCACTTTTAGAGACCTTGTCTCTAAGACAGAAGGTGATTCATTTGAATACGAAGAGAACTTTTCATTTTATGTCTCTAAAATAGTTAATTTTCTTTTTACTCAAGAAGTACCAAATAAATAATTTAGTCAATTTAAATTTGACTAGACATTCCACCATGGACTAAATATTTTTTTATTTTATATTTTCGAACCTCATGCAACCATTTGACTCTTCTATCTTGTCCATTAATAACTCTGGCATTTAAAAGATGGTGTTACTCCTTTCTCAACCGAAGAACATTGAACATGCATCTTTTCTTTGTCCTTCTCTAGCACTTCTAGCACTGTCAAGAAGTTGGAGGCAAGGATTGTAGCATCTAGTTTCAAGTTTGATTTGATATTTTAAAGTCAACCGAATGCTCTACTGATCCTTCTTTTGGAAAGTTGTAGCCAGTCAAGATCAACTTTTGCTTATTACTTAGTCTTTGAAAGATCGATACACTAGTTTGTGCTAATGGGTGCTCTATTTCATCATCAAGGCACAATAAAATTTGGCCTTCATCACTAGGGCAAACTTGGCCTTTGACCCCTGGGTAGATTTGGTTTTTAACCCCTTAGTGGACTTAGTCTTTCATCCCTTGAGTAGACTCGATCTTTGCCCACTAGGTGAGAGGCGAGCGGTTGGTTCGTACTAAGCAGGTGAAGTACCAACTAGATCAATGATAGGATGGGTTATAAGTGGTCAAAATTAGCTTTTTGCAATTGTCAAGTCTTTGGAAGCCTGATACTCTAATTTATGGTACTAGACCCTCTATTTCATTATTGAAGTTTGACACACTGAAATTTGACCTTTACCACTGGGGCAAGCTTGTTCTTTACTCCCTAGATGGATTTGGTGTTAGCCCCCTTAATGGACTTGGTCTTTGACCACTGGGTGGGAGGCGAGGGTGTGGGATTGATTTTGGTGGCCCGGGATAGCGGAGATCCTAAGAGTGACCTTGAATCACAAATTAAAATTTATTTTAATTTTAAATGCACTGTCAAGTATTGTGAAATTATTGACTTCCAACAGATGTAAGTCCCTGTTGTTAATTATCCTAACAATCATCAAGAACCTCCTAAAACGAGAAACCTAGCTAACAAAATAAAGACATAAAAAGAAATTTCGTATTTGACTTCACAATGAATTTCAACATAAAATTATAAAAAACATAAAATGAATAAAGGAAAAGAAAGAGAAGAGAGGAAGCTTTGATGTGTGCCCTACCCCACTCCCCCTACACTAAACCACATGGCATTCAACCTGAATCGTGAAAGGAAATGGGAGAAGTGTGAAGTGTTTCCAATAACTTTGAGCACCGGTGATAAGTTCTTTGGTTTCATTAAAGTGTTTCCATAACCGATACGACATAGGTGATAACTTCGTGATTCAAAGTATTTCTATTAGTTAATAAGACATTAGTGATAACTTTATTTGGGGTTGTTGAAGTATTTTTATAACCAATACGGCATAGGCAATAACTCCATTTGGGTTGGAGTATTTTCGTTAGCCAATAAGACATGGGCAATAACTCCGTTTGGTTTTGAGTAGCTTCACCAACTTAAGGTTGGGTATAACTTTGAAAGTGCATCATCAACTACTTTTGGAGTTGACTAGCTTGAAAAAGTGCATCGTCAACTACTTTGGAGTTGACTAGATTGAAAGAGCTCATTGCCAACTGCTTCTGGGATTGGTTACCTTGAAGAGCACATCACCAACTACTTCTAGGGTTGACTAGCTTGAAGAGCGCATTACCAACTACTTCTGGGTTTGGCTAGCTTGAAAGGTCACATTGTCAACTGCTTGCGGGGTTGACTATCTTGTAAGATTCATCATCAACTATTTCTGGGGTTGATTAACTTGAAGTGTAGCCAATAGCTTTGAGCGTATTATTGGTTGACTTCATTGATTTGGTAGCATCACCAATGGCTTAGGGAGTCGGGTATAGCTTTAAAGTGTGTCCAATAGCTTGGAGCATATTGGCGATTGACTTCTTTGATTTGGCAGCATCACCAATGGGTAATGAGTTAGGTATAGATTTGAAATATGGCCAATAGCTTGGAGCATATTGACAATTAACTTCTTTGATTTGGTAGCATTACCAATGGCTTATGGGGCTGGGTATAGCTTGAAATGTGGCCAACGGCTTGCAACATATTGGCAATTAAGTTCTTTGGTTTGATAACATCACCAACGATTTATAGAGTTAGATATAGTTTGAAAGTATGGCCAACAGCTTTAAGCGTATTATTTGTTGACTTCATTTTGATAAAATCACCAATAGCTTAGGGGATTGGATATAGCTTTAAAGTGTGGCCAATAACTTGGAGGGTATTATTGGTTGACTTCGTTTGAACTAAGTGTTGTGGTTGACTACTAAGCAAGTTCAAACCTACCTTAGTTTAGTTTGGTTTGACATGTTGTCAATGCTTTTTGGTTAGCTTAGCTTAGAAGATACGTCATCAACGGCTTCTGGAGTTGACTAGTTTGAAGTGTGACTAATGACTTTGAACGTATTAGCAATTAACTTCTTTAATTTAATAGCAATAGTAATGAGCTATAGAGTTGGATATAGCTTTGAAGTGTTGTTGAAGGCTTTTATAGTACTTTCAACAAAACTTAGTTTCATCTTATTTAGTTCTATTCGAATTAAATCAAGTTTAGGTCACAGTGGTGACATCACCCTTTGTTCATAATTTTAGAGTATTGCTGAAGTTTTAGCACTCCCAGTGGGACTCAGTTTGACCCTAATTAGTTCTATTGGCACTAATATAGTCTGGATCTGAGTTTGATTTCATTTTATTTGAGTCAAGTTTGACCTTGTATTGGACTTTTATAGAGTCCAAGTCTATTGGACTTTAGTTTAAGTTCAAGTCAACATAATTCACCTTGGTTTTAGTTCAGGCTTAACTTAGCCTAGTTTTAGTTTGACTTTGAATTTGTCCTTTTAGTTTAGATTTGATTTAACCCAATCAAAATTTGATTTCAACCTAATTTTGAGTAGACTCAACTTGAACCTGATCAAACTTTGAGTCCACTTAAATTTGGATTTTAGCCTATTTATTTGATCAATTTAAGTCTATTTGAGCTAGCTTGGCCATTCTCCATTCATTTTAGCTAAGTTTGATTTTAGTGTTATTAAATTATTCCATATTAATCAATTTGATTTGAGGGTCCTTGACTATTTATGATGATTTTAGATGGGCCCTTAGCCTGGCTTTCAATGCGCAAACCCAAGGGTTGGCTTAGTTTGCAAGCTTGAAAGCTAGCTTAGAAGTGTAAGCTCGAAGACTAATTAGGTGCGAGTCTGAAGATTGGCCTAGATGTGAACCCGAAGGTTTACTGAGTGCGAGCCCTAAAGCTAGCTTAGATGCGAGACCGAAGATTGGTTGAGTATGAGTCTGAAGATTGACTTGGATGTAGCCCAAAGACTAGCTAAGATGTGAGTCCGAAAGCTGGCTGAGTGCGAGCCCGAAGACTGGCTGGGTGCAAGGCCAAAAGGCTAGCTTGGACATAAGCTAGAAGGCTGGCTAAGTGAGAGCTTGAAGGCTGGCTTGGTGTGAGCCTAAAGGCTAGCTTGGATACGAGCCCAAGGTTGGCTAAGATGTGAGCCCGAAGGTTGGCTAGGTGCAAACCGGAAGACTGGCTAGGTGCAAGCTCAAAGTCTAGCTTTAATGAGAGCCCAAAGGTTGGCTTGGATGCGAACTCGAAGGCTAGCTAAGTGTGAGCTCGAAGACTAGCTTGGACACAAACACGAAGATTAGCTGAGTGCGAGCTCAAAGGTTGGCTAAGTACAAACCCAAAGGCTAGCTTGGATGTAAGCCCAATGGTTAACTAAGTGGGAGCCCGAAGACTGGCTGGGTGTGAACATAAAGGCTAGCTTGGTGCTCACCCGAAGGCTGGCTTGGACGTGAGCCCAAAGGCTAGCTTGGACATGAGCCTAAAGGCTAGTTGAGTACGATCCCGAAGGCTAGCTTGTATGTGAGCCTGAAAGCTGGCTAAGATGTGAGCTTGAAGGCTGGTTGGGTACGAGCCTATAAACTGGCTTGGTCCAAGCCTGAAGGCTAGCTTGGATGAGAGCCCAAATGCTGGTTAAGTGCGAGCCCAAAAACTGTTTTAGATGGGATGAGAATTTACCGTCTTCGACGAGGCCACAAGTAGCCACGACAAGATCATGAGTCTGCCATCTTCATCGCTGTCTTCAAGAGGGCTACAAGTTGCCACTGCAAGATCATAGGTCTGTCGTCTTTGAGAGGGTCGAGGGTGGCCACAGCAAGGTCATAGGTTTACTGTCTTTATTATCGTTTTCAAGGGGGCCATGGGGGTCATCGCAAGGTCATGGGTCTACCATCTTTGAGGCAATCACAGATGGGCACAGCGAGGTCATAGGTCCATCGTCTTCTTTGCTATCTTTGAGAGGGGCGGCAAGTGACCGTAGCGAGATCACAGTGTCAAAGAGAAGGTTCCCTTTTTTTCTTAATCAACTTCTTTTTTTTATTTTTTTCAGTCCTTTTATTTCTCCTTTCTCCCCTAATTTGATTTCAATTTAATCCAAATCTTACTTTGGCCTTTAATTCTAATTTGGACATAGTTCCAATGTTTAAATTAAACTCATCAGGAATCTAACTCAAATTCGGAGTAGAATTTCAAAATCTACTTAAATAGAGAGGTTGATCCGTAATGGATATGTGAAATAGTAATTAAATCAAAGATAGCATACCGATGCTAGAAGCAGTGATGCTGTTGGTGAAAACAAAAGTATCATGCATGAATTAGATGGAGTTAGACATACCCCAATAGCTAAAATGGACTCCAATTGCCCCTATGATGATCGTTATTTTGTTATCAAGGTTTAATCTAATGAAATTTGGTGTTTTACCCTTTGGACAATCTTGGCTTTTGCCTCTTAGATAGGAGGTCCTTGCCCTCTAGATGGAAGATTTTTATTCCCTGAATGGGAGGTTTTTACCTACTAAATAGCAGAAGAGTTGCTCCATGCTCATTTAGACTTTGATTGCCCCTGTAATGATCATTGATTGACAAAGTACGCCAAAAATCTTTCACTAAAGATAATAGTGTAGATTAGGGCAAGAGGACCACTATGATGATGCTATGTTCATTTTCTTGCAATGAAAAATCAATCATCAGTTTCTTTCTTTTGATATGTATCTATATTAGCTTAGTCTCTACACTTGAAGGAGAAGTCAAGTCTAACCAAGTGTGCCAGAATTTGTAGGATTGATTTCGATAGTCCAAAAAGGATGGAGACCCCAGGGAGTAATATCAATGCACAAATCAAAGTTTTTTTTTTAATTTTAGTGCACTATTAGGTGTTATGAGAATATTGACTTCTGATAATTATAAATCTCTATTGTTAATTACCCTGACAATTATCAAAAAATATCCTAAAATGAGAAACTTAGCTAATAAAATAGAGATACAAAAAAAAGAACAAAGTATTATTTGATTGTTTTAAGAAATGGTACATGACTTAAGTAAGGGTATACCCTCATTTTACAACAAGAAGAACATGAAAATAGAATAAAAGAAAGAGGAAAAAATGAAAAAGAAGCTTCGATATGTGCTGCTATTCTGCTCTCATGCATTAGACCATATCGAGTCTGACTCGAATGGGTCTTAACTTGATTCTTGGCAGCTGTTAATAATTTGATTTGATAGTATTATCCGATGGAACATGGAGAGGGAATAAGGGGCAAAGTTTCCATAGCTTAAGTGTCAGTGATAACATCTTTTGGGTTGAAATTTTTTTGTTACCCAATAAGGGCATTTGATGATAACTTTAAAATTTAAAATATTTTTATAGCTAATAAGGTATATGTGATAACTTCATCAGTTTGAAATATTTCCATAGGTATTGAGGCATAAACAATAATTTCATTTAATTTTGAAGTATTTTCATAACTAATTAGACATAGGTGATAACTTCATTTGATTTTAAATATTTTCATAACCAAAGAGTAGGCAATAACTTTATTTGATTTTAAAATATTTTCATAGTCAATGAGAAATTGGTGATAACTATATTTAATTTAAAGTATTTTCGTAACCAATGACATGTAGGTAATAACTTTATTGTGACGACTAAAACTATGCACTTGGGTGGTTAACTCCTTGCCATTAAGTTTTTGCTATCACCGAAAACTGGAAAGCTGAAAACTGGAAAGTACGTTAACAAAAGAAGTAACACCCAAAGAAGAGAATGACAAAGATGAAAGTCCGACAAGAAAATTCCTCTTTTATTTTGAATATCTTGTTAAATCAACCCCAAGTTGAAATAAGAGTAGTTTAGGATTTTAAAAAATAATGATATGAGATCTATTCTCTCTTATTTTGAATATCTTATAGCGTCAAATTGCACAAACGATAGTTTCTAATTTGAGAAAATAATAGTATTGTACTACAATCACCTTTAGCCTCAGAAATGAGAAGGGCACAACCATGATTAAAAAAACTTAGGCAAGACTATTGAGGAAGAACGAACTTCTCCAAACAACTAAAACAAAATTTTCCCTTTATTTTTTTGGATTTCCATATTTGACTTTAAGGAATCCAATATCGTATTTTAATTTTTCATTTCGAAGTTCGGATAAAATGGTAAACTTTAAACCTTTGAATGACAAAGACAGCCCTACCACAAAGAGTGAAGCATACTACACAAACATTTTCTTTTTACATATACAAATAGCAGATGCCTGCTTGTCGTTTTCTCTGTATGTATACAAAAGACAAATGTCTACGCACCAATTGATTAATGGCTTGTATCAGAATGATCGGAAACAGAGATTTCTAGCAAAATGAGGAAAGATTGAGCAAGAACCAACACCTAGTATCGTTACATTTGTCCATTCCACAAGCTCAAAAGGCTGCAAGTCAGAACTCGATAAAGAATTGAAGCCACTATTGACGGATCTAACTCATCCCTGATTGCCTCTCTGCAAACTGGAGAGCAAAACGTAATCAGTCAGTCAATATATTGAAAAGCAATTTGCTTTTTGAAACCACATCTTCACAGGTCTTCTTTGCCAGACCTAAGAATAATAGCTATAACAATCAGTAGATAGTGCTACCCTATCAATCTCGCCTTCCAAAAGGGGTCTGAATTGCATCAGCACTGCAATGAGAACCCAATTTTGTTCTAACAAGTCACAGTGAGCATCAACCCCTGATAGACTAAATCACCAATCATCCCCACATGGGAACCACATCAGTACTTTGCCATGGCAACCCAATTATTTCCGAATCAAAGGAAGCACAGCAAAAGTATTATTGTTTCTTTATTCACTTCAAAAAATAGCAGAGAGGATCCCAGTGCTTCAAAATCACAAAAATCATGACGACCAACATTTAGATCAATAATACTTGCAATGAACCCTGTAAATCAATAAATTTCGCTGCTTATTGATCAAAAGTTATCATAATTATGGGAAAACAATCGAAGGCAAATTTTCGTCTCAAACAACAAAGACCTCATTCTGCTAGTGATCGTCTACTCCAAATCCTACTAAATCACCCCAAGCAATAATCTAAACTCAGGATAAAAGTTTGAAAACTTTAACTTCGGTTCAACCACTGCCACAGTGGTGAGCCCGATTCATGCCAACAAGATACATTAACATTCCATGGAAATATCAACAAGCAATTCAAGAATAGCACA
>RXID01014522.1:627945-678739 GCA_005019695.1 Trichopus zeylanicus subsp. travancoricus
TATTTATAAATAAGTTTAAATTGTAAATAAAAATATTCAAGGGGTTTGTTTAGAAATATATAAATACTAAACTTGTAATCTAAAATTTTAAATTCTAAGACCTTCAATATCTTTTTCGTAAATTTTTATTTGAAAATTGATAAAATTTAGACTTATTTATGAATAAAAATATTGAAGGTGTTCATTTGAAAATGTACAAATATTAAACTTGTAATTTAAAATTTTAAGTTTTAAAACCTTTAATATCTTTTTTATAAAATTTTATTTAAAAAATAATAACATTTGGACTTATTTATAAATAAAATTATTCAAGGGTTCTATTTGTAAATATACAAATATTAAACTTATAATTTAAAATTTTAAGTTTTAAACGTCTTAGTGTCTTTTTTGTTAAATTTTATTTTAAAATAATAAATTTTAAACTTATTTATGAATAAAAATATTCAATGGATCTATTTGTATATATATATATATATAAATATTAAACTTGTAATTTGAAATTTTAATTTTTAATGTTGCACTAAATATCAATGTTTACCATAATTCATGATGTAGAAGAAGAACAGAAAAAAAAATAACACATAAAATATTTATCTGGTTTAGTCGACGACCTACTCCACTAGCGAAGGCGATTCGGAAGATATTGTATTGATGAGAAAGAAGAAAATTATAATGATAGAGGTGAAACACCAATATCACCAACTTTCACAAGAGACTAAGTAGCCTAGCTGTCACAAAATATTTTGAAAGTCTTGATCTATGTCTCTCTATTTCACTCTACCGAAATCCTTAAATGAATAGGATATTTATAGATATGACATAACTAAGTTTGTGTCAAAGTAGGAGACTAACTCAAATAAGACTTCTATTAATCCAAGTCTTCTACTAGAAGATAAATTCAGAAAAGGATTAAACTTATTAAATTACTTTCGAATATGAATTCTTATTTAATTAGGACTCTCCGGAAAATCCGGATTCGAGACATACCTAAGGCAACATTTTAAAACCTTTAATATCTTTTTTATAAAATTTTATTTTAAAAATAATAAAGTTTGGACATATTTATGAATAAAAATATTTAAGGAGTCTATATATAAATGTATAAATATTAAACTTGTAATTTAAAATTTTAAGTTTTAAAACCTTTAATATTCTCTTTGTCAAATTTTATTTAAAAAATAATAAAATTTAGACTTATTTATAAATAAAAATATTCAAGAGCTCTATTTATAAATATACAAATAATAAACTTGTAATTTGAAATTTTAATTTTTAAAACCTCAATGTCTTTTTTTATAAAATTTTATTTTAAAAATAATAAAATTTGGATTTATTTATAAATAAAAATATTCAAGGGGTCTATTTATAAATGTACAAAATATTAGACTGTAATTTAAAGTTTTAATTTTTAAAACCTTCAATATTGTGAAATTTTATTAAAAAATTAATAAAATTTGGACTTATTTATAATAAAAAAATTTGAGGGGTCTACTTGTAAAATATAAATATTAAACTTATAATTTAAAATTTTAAAGTTTTAAAACCTTATGTCATAAAATTTTTATTAAAAAAGATAAAATTTATTACTATTTTTAAATACATATTTGAGGGTCTATTTATAAATATATAATATTTAAACAAACTTATAATTTAAAATTTTATGGAGAGTTTATTTGTAAAAAATTTTAAACATTTAAGGTTTTGTTTGTAAATTTTTATTTAAAAAATATTAAAATTGGACTTATCTATAAATAAAAATATTTGAGGCATCTATTTATAATTATACAAATCTGTAAATTATAATTTAAAATTTAATTAAGGATTAATTTGTAAACATTTGAGAGAAAAAGTGGAGTGTGAGAAATTAAAAATTTTAAAGGGTTAAGTTGTAAAATGATAGAGGGTAAAAATGAAATTTTTGGAAAAAAATTTAAATTAAATAACAATTAGCGGGTTATAGGCAATAAATTTAAAAAAGAGTGGGGTGTAGGTAAATCTGAAATTGCAAAAAAATTTTGATAAATAAGGCAAATCTTGGGGGTTGTAGGTAAATACCCTTTTTTGATTATGGATAATTTCATCACTACACTTGAATTGTATTATAATGTAAAATCAAATAATTTAAATATATTTTTCGAAAAATATGAGAAATACTGATAGGAATTTGATTTAATCGCAACTATAGTAGTATTGTGATTGAATTTGTTTTCCTAAAATACGAGTAAAAAAATATGTGAGATGCACATAATTGAAAAAATATATTTATCATAAATAATAATTAAACAAAAGTAAGCTTATCAATTAAAATGTAGGAACCATAAAATTATCAATATTACATATGCTATTCTATAAAAAACATTACATACGTTTGGGAGCTCATCTCTTCATTTTTATGGTGGAACTCTAAGAGGCTTCAACCTCTTTGGTTTTGCATTAGGGTCCATGGTATTGGGCTGATGTTGTAGACAGTCTTTGGCCACGAGATTGAACTATTATTATGCTGCTCATAAATCCACCCTGAAATCCTTGCTTGTCAAGCATTTGTAGTACTTGTGAGAAAAGGTATATGGCTTTTGTGTTAGCATTCGTCTCAAGAATTCAACATTCTAAAGGTTTGAAGTTAGTAAAATTACCAGTAGCATATTGGAAGAGATCATTCTCCAAATGAGCAAGCTTCCCACAACTCTCATCGCAACAAAAGCTGCCAAAACTAATCAAACACGCAAGCATTGCAAGAATTTTTAAGGAGATTTAGACTCCAGTTTGACTGATCTAATCAGCTGAAAAGAGGAAAGCTTTGAGAAGAGATTTTGTCCTCCCTCTCCTCCTGGTTCCTCTTTCCCCTTCCCTATTGCTCTTGGTCCAGCGTCATCTCTGACAACAACAATGACATCACTAGCATTAACTTATCCGGTCGGAATCTCTCCAATGCAATCTCATTAGACATCTGCCTCCTCTATCGCTCCCACTGCATCCTCAATCTCACCTGCAACTCCTTTTTTGGCCCTCTCTCTCCGGATCTCTTTGAACTCTACCATTTCTCTGTTTTCAACATTGACAACACCAACTTTTGTTGAGTTTGAATATCTCAAACTGGGATTAGAGTTTGAGTTAAAATAAAATTTTAAAGTTAAATTTGAATTTACGTCTGACTTTGAATACCTATTATATAGTATTAGGAGTTATAATAATAGTATAACTCAAACTCAATAATGATCTATAAATACTATAATAATACATAGGGTTTAGGCGTGATGTTAAGGTTGAACTAGAAAGAAATAGATAGAAAAAAACATAGAGAATAGAGAGAAGGAGAAAGAGAGTGTGTGTAATATATGTGGGTCTTTTTGGTACTTCTTAGTGATCTCTCATGATACTTTTTCATGGTACTCTGAAAATTCTCTCTGAAGGTAGAAGCATCACTGAGACTTGATAAAGAGTTTAGTTGGAGAAGAAATAGTGGAGTCTTTCTTATAAACTCTTGTAAAACTTGTAAATAGTGGATCTCTCATTCTCTCGGTAGATGTAATCTGATTTTAGATGAATCATATATATTATTGTGTCTCTTTTTCTTATTTTATCTTATATTATTTCTCGTTTCTTGTGTTCTTTGATAGTAAAGTGATTCATAAATCTTTCACTGTGAATTACAATAATTGGTATCAGATCCTATGAATAAATAACCAAGATTGTAAAAATTCTTACTCAAGATGAAGAAGTTTGATGGCAAAATAAACTTTAACTTATGGCAAAAAAAATGAAGATAGTTTTTCTTTACCGAAGTTTGCAAAAAATGTTAGATGGTAAAGAAAAAATCGGTCAAGATGAGTGATTATGACTAGAAGAAGATAGCTCAGAACGCATTGAATTTAATTATTTTAAGTCTGACTAATGAGATTTTTTATAATGTCATTGATGAGGAGATAACGATGAATATCTGGACAAAGTTCAAAAAGTTGTTTATGTCAAAAAAACCTCACGAACAAGTTCTACCTAAAATAATAGTAATATGGACTAGTATGTGTAAAGATCTAATCATATTGCATCACCTAAATATCTTTAATAAGATTATCAATAATTTATTGAAAGTTGATATGAAGTTTGAAGAGGATAATAAGGTACTGATTCTCCTAATATATATTCCTACTTTGTATCATCACATTGTGACTACAATTCATTGTAGGAAAGAAACTTTCAAAATGGAAGAGGTGATAGCTAGTCTCCTTTTTAATGAGAAAAAGAAAAATTTCCATATTGGTATTGAGATTAGTGAAGGTTTGATGACTCATAGAAGAGAAAGTTCTAGAGAACATGGAGAAGACAAACAACGGTCCAAATTAAAATCGATGATGAAGGTATAACATTATTTGTGTAAAAAGTATGGTTACATTAAACAACATTGTTTAAAGCTTGGAAAGACAGAATCTTCTAATATAGCATAACAGTAGTGGATAATACTTCAGACAATAGTATGGATAAAGACATTTTTGTGGTATCCATAAAAATTGACACTTCTAGTAAGTAGATTTTAGTAATTCTTATTATATTTACTCTAAGAAAGATTAGTTTACTTCTTATGAGGAGAATAAGAAGGAAGGTATTATTTAGTTTGACAATAATTCGACCTATGAGATTGTCGGTATGAGAATAGTCAAAATTTAAATATTTAATGAAGTGATTCACATTCTGTATGATAAGGCATATCCCTAGGATATAGAAGAATCTAATTTCACTTAGTGAATTGGACTCAAAAGTCTATATTTATTTAGTGAGAGATAGAGTCATCAAGGTACCACTAGATATTAGGATCTTGATGAAATTAGAAGTATAAAAAAATTTATCGATTGGTAGAAAATATTATTGTAGGTGAAGTTCCGATGACAGCAATGATAAGGAGGAAGCATGATACTTAAAATTGATTCAACAGGAGATAGACATTTTTTCTAAGTTACTTTTGTCATGATAGTAGACACACATCTTTTGAAAGGCTTCCAGAAGTATAAGATTATAGATATGAAGAGTAGATTTGAGGTTCACTTGAGCTTGCATATTGTGATTAAATGAATAAGCAAGTAACCTAGGAGAAGGGGTTGGATAAGAGATAATGACTGAAGTTTCGTGATGGTAGTATATTCGAGTTCAAACCAAGGTGGAGATTATTGAGTTTGAATGTCTTGAACTCGAATTAGAATTTGAGTTAAAGTAAAAAATCAAAAATTAGATTTGGATTTATATTTGATTTTGAATGTCTATTATATAATATTAGGAGTTATAGTTAGAGTAGAACTTAAACTCAACAAGGGCGTATAAATACTCTAGTAATACATAGAGTTAAGGTATGGTGCTGAGGTTGAACTAGAGAGAAATAGAGATAATAGAGAGAAGGAAAAAGAGAGAGTGTGTTAGCTTTCGTGTATGGGTCTTTTCTAGTATTTCTCAGTGATCTGTTGTAGTTGTTTCTCGTGGTGCTCTTTTGGAAATTTTCTCTATAGGTGGAGACATTACCGAGGCTTGATATAAAGTTTAGTTAAAGAAGAAAGTGTGAAATCTTTCTTGTAAAATCTATTGATAGTGGATCTTTCACTTTCCTTGGATATAACTCAATTTTGGGTGAACCATATATTTCATTATGTCTCTTCTTTTTTTAATTTTATCTTAGTTTATTTCTTGTTTTTTGTGTTGTTTGAGAATAAGGTGATGCATAAATCTTTCTCTACAAATCATAATAGACTTTAACTCCTCCTTCCCCAATAGCCACTCTCGTCTCCACTAGCCAATCCCTACTGGCCTCGGCTAGCTTTACTTGAACATCTCAATCTTGGTGGCAACTTCTTCTCAGCAAAATACCTGTCGAGCTTGCTTGGCTAACAAAACTCTGATTTTTGTATCTCACCAGGAATATGCTCACCAACCCACTATCAAGGAGTCTCAGGTTTGCTGCATCTCTTGAGCATCTTGAGATTGGGTACAATTCTTATACTGGTGGCATCTAATATAAACTTGACCGGCTGATGTATCTCTAATATCTTGATGGTAGTGTAGGGTTTAACTCAGAATAATAGACCTATTGAATTTTTTAAAAAGAAAAAAAATTTGAACGAGATAACATGGCAACTATAAATAAGAAATAAGATCACAAAAGGCCTTGATTTTAAGGGTATATTTGTTTCGTAGAACTTAAAAGTTCTACAAAGTTTAAAATTTTAAAATTTTAAAATTTTAAAATTAAAAGTTCTGATAGTATATTTGATTTGTATGATATTTAAATTTAAATTTTCAAACTTTTTTGTTTATTTTGTTAGATTTGTAAATTCTAAAATGACAAGTTTTATGTTTTATTTGACTATAAAGTTAAGCATGTGACCTCACATGTTAAATTTTAAAATTCAAAATTTTAAAGTATAACTAATTTTGGAGAACTAATAAATTCTATAATTATTAAAATTTGGAAATTCTAAACATTTAAAGCTCTATATAATAAATATTGAATTTTATAATTCTTAAAATTTGAAATTTCAAGAACCTTCCAATCTCACAAAATAAACCTGCCCTAAATGCACTATGAGAATTTAATATGCACTTGGATTAGGGAGATATGAGTTACAATCTTGTAAGCAATGGATAATCAACTACCTTTGTTTAACTTTTTAGACAATTTTAAGAACTTGCGTCAACTTTTAAATGATTTTAGGATGTTATATATGATTATGAGATTTTTACATATAACTCCTTATAATTTGATATATTTACGAACATTCTCTCAAGATTTCAATATTTACCCACAATTCTCTCCTTTTTCAATTTCATAGCAATCCCTTGATTGAATTTTCATCAAATTTTAAATCAAAAATTTCACTTTTACCCTTAAATAAATTATTATATAAATACTTAATTTTTAAAAAATTTACACCCTTTCTTTAAAATTTATAATTTAAAAATTACAAAAAATACTTTATTTTTATTAAAAATTTACAGGAAAGCATATATTTTATCAAAAAATATCTAGAAAAGTACATAATTTTATTAAAATTTGCAAAAAAAGGGATTTTAAAAATGGGTAAAAATCCTCATTTTCAAAAATTCTAAAAGAATCTTTATGTTCCAAAAAATTCACAAAAAATTGCAGGAAAAGTCTCAACTTTTCAAAAATTACAAAAAAATCCTCGTTTCTTAAAGTTTTGTATAGAAGTCCACAATTTATTAAAACATTCCAAAATGTTCCTCCTTTTAAAAAATTTGTAGAAATCTCCTCATTTTATTGAAAACATACAGAAAAGCCCACATTTTTAAAAAAATAATAAAAAAGACCTTTTTAATTTTTTTTAAAAAAGTAATCAATTTTTAACAATTTTTGCATACAAGTTTTATTTTCTTAAAAATTTATAGAAAAGTCCTCATTTCATGAAAAATTACAGAAAGAGCATTTTCTTCTTGAAAATTTACAAGAAAATATTAAACTTTTAAAATTTACAGAAAAGTCCTTTTTTAAAACTTTATTAAAATTATTAAATCCTTAAAAGTTTATGTAAATTGTTAATTTGCTCAAAAATTTACAAAATATCCATGTTTTCGGAAAAAATGCAGACTAGTGATTTTTTAAATTCACAAAAAATTTATACAGAAGCCCTTGGTTTCTTAACGATTTATAGAAATGTCCTCATGTTTATAAAATTTTTTGAAAGCCCTTATTTTTTAAAAATTATAAAAAATTCTTGCTTTTTTAAAAAATTGCATAAAAGCTTTCATTTTCTAAAAATTTTAACCAGGGTCTTTCGTAAATTTTATGGAAAAGAGGGCTTTCTGGTTAATTTTATAAAAAAATGAAGACTTTTCTATAATTTTTTAGAAATAAAGTCTTTTCTGTAAACTTTTTAAAAATGATGGTTTTCTGAAAATTTTTAAGAAAACAAGAATTTTTCGATAAATGTTTAAGAAATTGAACTTTTTTGCACTAATTTTAAAAAAACAATAAATCTTTTCTGCAAATTTTGAAGAAGACTAGGAGTTTTTCTGTAAATTTTTAAGAAATTGTGTGCTTTTCAGAATTTTTTAAAAATTGGAGGGATTTTCTATAAATTTTTAATAAAATGAGAATTTCAATATAAATTTTTAATAAAAAATGACTTTTATGCCGAATTTTAAGAAAGAACGACTTTTCTATAAATTTTTAAAAAATTGAGATCTTTTTGTAATTTTTTTGAAAACGTGGGTTTTTTACAAATTTAAAAAGTGAGGGTTTTTTTGTACATTGATAAAAAAAATTATTATTTTTTATAAATTTTGATTAAATTAAGGATTCTTTTATAAATTTTTAATAAAATATGGGCCTTTATGTAAATTTTTAATAAAAACGAATACTTTTTTCAAAATTTTTTTAAAAAGGAGTTTTTTTAGAATTATTTTAGAAAGGGAGAATTTTTATATAAATTTTTTTAAATTTGAATACTTATATGAGAATTGGTTTAAGGTTAAAAATAAAATTTTTGATTTAAATTTAATCAAGGAGTTGTAGGTTACAAAATTGCAGAATGAGGGGGATATCGGTAAATACTAAAATCTCAAGAGATTGCTTATAAATAGAGCAAATCACAAGTGGTTGTTCACAAAAATTTCTGTAATTATTTAAAAGAAAGGATTTTAGTGAGAAATTACTTATCTTATGAACTTGTGAGAAACCATCTATCTTATTTCTATTATTAGAAAATTATTTATCTTATCTTAAAAATTTACAAAAAATTATCTCAATTAAAATATTCAAAAACTTTTATTTTATTTTAATTTTATGAATTAAATTACTATAAAAAAAATAAATTACTTTTATTTGATTTTAGTTTGAATCGACATCCATAATCACTAAACTATCAATGAAATAAAATTAAATTTTTGATCCCCAACTTCATAATACAGGACTGTCGATCTCTCATATAAATTAAGATAAGGCTAGTAATTTTTATATTAATTTAATAATTTTTTGAATAAAAAATTAAATAAAGAAAATATAATTCTTTTATATTAGTTTACTTGACAACCTTGAATTAAATTAAATTATTTTTAAAAATATTTTAATTTAGGTAATTTTTTATAAATTTATGATATAAAATAAATTTTTTAAAAAAAACTATGTACCTAGCTGGCTTTATTAGTCAACGAGTACAAGTGCCAAAACATTTGATGAGTTAAGCTCGAGCCGGTCAAAGACACGAGGACATCGCTTGTCAGGGCCAACTTGGTATATAAAAAAATTTTGGATTTTTTTAATATAAAATTACTTTGAAAAAATGGAGTCGGATTGCCAAAATTTGCTAACAAGTGATTCCGTACACGCAACGAGCCCTTTTAAGTACAAGCTTGTTATTGCTCGAAGATGAGTTTGACTCCTGAAATGCTCACGAGCTTGTTCTGTCTTCCAAGTTTCATTCAAAAACTCGACTCGGTGATACATTCCGAGTGAATTGAACTTATTATTTTATTTTATTTTATTTGATATATGATCTCATGTAATAAAGAAAAAACAAAATCTTGTTTGAATCAAATAATGTAAGATGGTAGGCGTAACAACCGTCGGTTGCACCATTATCATTACGCTTTTCCTTCGAGGGTGTTTTGCATAAATATGCAAATTTCAGGAGATTATATTTAACAATTTCTTTTTTTTTTTTAAGTAAGAAGTATGCTTTTGCGGCTGTAATTACATAAATACCCCTGACGTCAGTGTTATTGATATATATTCCCCCATATGATTTAAAGTTTGTTTTTAGAGACTTTTCCACAACGAGGAGAAATCTTCTTAATCATTCCTAGCTAAGATTGATCTGAACAATATAATTATCTTTACCTCTTGATGATACATCAGATCAAAGTGGTCGGATGGATGGATCAAAAATAAATCGAAATCCAATTTATGGATTAGGCTATTAACTGAGACTACCAAGGTCAAGATGTCAAAACAACAACACCGAGATATTCTAGGACTATGTGACCTCGGTGGCCGGAGCATTGGTCCACCAAGTAAATGCTTATTCTAAGATAATTAAGAAAGCTTGGTAACCTCGGCTCATGTATGAAGATGGTCGAGTATTTATGGAAATCAATAGATATTTATCTCTAGAAGTTAATCCCAAGAAATCCGAAATTAGTGGCGATTAATTAACAAAGAGTCCGACAGAATTTCGACTGAGATTACAGATTATTGGATGCACTCAACCACCTTCTTATCCTATAAATAGCATAGTATTTGTAAGATAAGAGACTAATATCTAATTTTATTCTCCATTATATACATTGCGATCTTTGTTGACTTGAGCATCAGAACAACCATCACCAGAGGGTTTTTGGCGGTCTTCTTTACGGTTTCTTCCTCATGTAGATTAGCCAAAGAGACAGTCTAACAGATTGTAATCTCGGGTAGCCTCTCATACCAAAGCTAAAAGCGAACTAGACTCTATCAATAGTAGTACTTTTATTGAGATCTATTCTGCCTCACCCCTCTGCCGATTTATAAGATTCACATTAGTCCTTCGACTATACCTCCAAAAGCAGCAATGTTATCATCATCTACAAATCAACCTGGGGGGCAAATAGCCCCAGTGCCAATGAAGTCCCACAACTCATCCGGGACACCTATTGAGATGGCTCAACCAGTTAACTTGTTGGCTCATCCACCAACACAAAAACAACCCCGCGAAGTTCCTCTATTAGGGATTCCCGAAGGACCTTTCAATGCAATGGGTTGATAGGAGTTTCAAACCTTGGTTGTTGTCATCTAGTAGATGACCTAAATGCTAGAAGGTTAGGCGCAAGCTATGCCAACTCTTCAAACCCAGCATTTGCAAAGTCAAGCCCAAGCTTAGGCATTTTTAGGGTATTGCGCCAAATCAACAACACATGTCACAACCACATGCAGTGAGTTAGAGGCATCACGGCAGACATCACCCAAGTCATCCAAATCTCTCGACATGAGTTCCACTTTGATATCAAGCCTCAAGGAACTTCAACAAGCCTAATCCCACTAATGATTCAGCAATTGAGGCCACTTACTATACCTATACTAACCGAGCCTCAGCTAGGGCTAGAGAGGAGGCAAAAAGAAGTCATACCACAAGTAGCTTGGGAGAGGTCTAGGACACTAGCTGACCCGAACCAAGTTAGGTATGACACCTCCTAATTTTTGAGCTAGCCTATTCTTTATTGCAACAAAAGTTCACACAACCTCCTTACGAGATATATGATTGCTCAATGGATTCAATAGACTATGTTAGCATCTTCAGGAATGTGATAATCTTGCAAGATGTTTAAGACTCAACCATGTGCAAGGCATTTTTGATGATGTTGCAAAGCCCAACACGAGCTTGTTATTCTATGAAAGCCCAAATAGGCAAGCTAAGGAGGGGTGTGGAGGATGAATTACATTTTCAAATAATAAAATAAATGTTCATTAATTCAATAAGCCCAAAAGCACTTCAAGCACAAGTAGATAATTAAAATTCAATTAGAATAATTAAAATAATTCAACTATATGAGAATGATCAATCCATAATTATATATAAGATAATTTTTAATTAATATCAAATCTAGGTGTAAAAATAAATAAAAAATAGAGTGTGTAAATCAATATACATGATTCGATAATTAACTGCACATACTCTATGATGCTTATTGTGATCCTAAGGACTTAAACTCTTTACTAAAATTGTTATTTCATTCAGGTAAAGTCACGTCTTTATATTAAATTTGCAAACTGTGAGTGTTGTTCAACACCGAAGCTAATCGGCAACTCCTCACAAACCGAGAAGTGTGCACTCTCATCACCCTCCTAAAACGTAAAAGAATAATTAATCATCTCCTAACAACCTAGGAGAGTTACAATAATAAGATTGAAAAATAAAGAAAAGATCGCACAACAAGAGCCTCTCAAAGTTTGAGTATAAAAACATGTGATGACTTGAAATTTAATGCGTATTTGAGCTCTTGTTGAGGATAGAAGTTTGTGGGAAGGTGGATCTTGTTATAAGAATATGAAAACCTAGTTTTCTTATTGAGCAAAGAAATATCAAATCTTTATCAAACCATTAGAGTACAATTTTAGCCATTTGAGAATCACCCCTATCTGCTTCTACCATATTCGAGCACTTAAAACTTAAGTTTGGTCGTTTGAACCACTCCAATGGTCAAATTTAACTAGCTATTAAGAGGTAATGTCACAGGTTTGGACATCCAGACCCCAAGTTCAGGCATTTGAACTCTTTACTTTGGATGGCCAAACTGAATAACAGACAACTAACATGCTATAAGATAGGTCCACATAAAAGCCATTAGGCATACTTTAGCTATAAAGATCAACTAGCAATAGATTTAATAAGTTTCATAAATATACATATTATCCTCTCCCTTTTGACATCATTAAAAATATAACTTCCCCTAAATGAGTATATAAGAAAGAACATAGAGTAAAGAGAAATAATAGCAAAAATCCAAATTTATCTATTCTAATATCATGCATTAAGAGATATGAAAATTTCAAGAATGAATAAAATATTTCCAATAAACTTGCCTCAAAATAATAATTTATTAAAAACCAATGCAAGCAACATTTAAGATAATATAAGCTCCTCCTTGACATGTGTATCGATAGGTTTAAAAATATTTAACAAATTACATATATGTTCATTTTATTTATAATACTAATAGAATTAAATAATCTAGTATGAATCAAGAAAAGCTACAAGAGATATCAATACATATATGTTCATTTTATTTATAATACTAAGAGAATTAAATAATCTAGTATGAATCAAGAAAAGCTCCAAGAGAGATCAATTACACAAATTTTTAAAAAAATTTATTTAAAAGAAAAAAAAATCCTACTATTTAGTTCAAAAAAATCAAAGGTTGCAAAGAACATCAATACTCAAGACACTAGTCCAAAAGTATAAGCACAAGACTTTGATACTAATTAAAGACCCAAATAAGTAATCTAAGAGGAGAGTGAAATAGATTTTCAAATAATAAAATAAGTTTTCATTAATTTAATAAGTCCAAAAGCATTTCAATAATAAGTTGATGATAAAAAATTAATTAAAATAAGTAAAACAATTCAACCATATGAGAATAATCAATAACAATTATATATAAGATAATTTTCAATCAATATTAAATTTAAGTGCACAAGATAAATAAAAATGTAGAGAGATGCAAACTGATATACAAGGTTTGATGATTAACTACGTCTACTCTATAGTTTCTATCTTAATTTTGATGACTTAAACTCTTCATTAGAGTTATTGCTTCATTCAGCTGAATTTATGTCCTTATATCAAACTTTCAAACTATGTGTGTTGCTCCATATCGAAATCAATTAGGCACTCCTCATAACCTAAAGAGTATGCATTCTCACCACTTTTCTAAAACCTACAACAACACTCAATTCTCTCATAATAGCCTAGGAGAGTTACAATCATAAATATTTAAAAAATAAAGAAAAGACTTCACAACAAGAGTCTCTCAAAGTTTGAGTATAAAGGCATGTGAGGATTTGAAAGTTAATATTTATTTAAGCTCTTGTTGAGGCTAGAAGGCTTTGGGATGGTGGATCTTGCTCTAAGAATATGAAAAATCTAGTTTTCTTAATGACTAAAGAAGTCCCAAGCCTTTGTATAATTATTGGAGCAAAAATCTAATTGTTTGAGAATCACCCCTAGTTGTTTCTGTCATGTTCAAATATTCAAAACCTAAGTTCGGTTGTTTGAATTGCTACAATAGTCAAATTTAATTAGTTGTTAAGAGTTGATGCCACAGGTTCAGACGCCCATACCAAAGGTTCAGGTATTCAAACTCCCCATTTTAGATTACTAAAGTCAAGAATGGACAACTAAAGTTCTAGATAATAGTGAATAGAAATTCATATTTGAGAACTATGGGTGTCTAAACCAAAAGGTTTGGATGTCCAAAGCTATCGATGAAGTCCAGTGGTTTTCTGAGATGTTCGAGTATTTGAACAGGTTCAACCATCTGAAGCTTACAAAAAACCTATATTAAATTATCTACAATTTTAGCTCATTTTGACACCAACTTAAAACTTATCTTAGATAAATAATAAGTCAGTGAAAATATTTCAAGTTAAATTAGAGTATCAATTCAAAAGCTCAAATGAATTTACTATCAAATCTTTGAATGAATATAAAAAAGCTAAACCTATGAGTTTGGAGTTGATTTCATCTTTAGAACATATTGAGTTTGGATGTCTCGAACACGGATTTGAGTTTGAGTTAAAGTAGAAATAAAAAATTATAATTAAACTTATGATTAATTTTGAATACTTATTATGTAATATTAGGAGTTATAATTAAAGTAAAACTCAGACTCAATAAGGCCCTATAAATATTCTAGTAATACATAGGGTTTAGGTTTTGATGTAGTACTAAAGTTAAACTAAAGAGAAATAGAGAGAGAAATAGAGAGAATAGAGAGACAAGAAAGAGAGAGAGTGTTAGCTCTCATGTGTGGGTCTTTTTAGTGCTTCTTGGTTGGTCTCTCGTGGTGGTTCCTCGTAGTGTTCTCTTAGAGATTCTCTCTAAAGGAGAGACATTGTCAATACTTGGTGAAATAGTTTAGTTGAGTAAGAAATAATGGAGTCTTTCTTATAGACTCTTGTAAAGTCTTTTGATAGTAGATCTCTCGTTCTTCCTGTGGACATAATCTGATTTTGGGCAAAGCACATATATCGCTGTGTCTTTTTTTTTAATCTTATATTAATTCATATTTCTTATATTATTTGAGAATAAGGTGATTCGTAAATCTTTCGTTGTGAATATCAACAATTGGTATCAGAGCTTATGAGCAAATAACTAAAATGACAAAGTCCTTACTTGAAGTGGAGAAGTTTAACGGTAAGATAAATTTTACCTTATGGTAGAAGAAGATAAAGGCGATTTTTATTTATCAAAGCCTACAAAAGACATTAGAGGATAAAGAAAAGAAGCCGCCGAAAATAAGTAATGAAGACTAGAAGGAGATATATCAGAAGATATTGAATTTAATTATTCTAATCCTTACTGATGAGATTTTGTATAAAATCATTGATGAAGAGACGATGGTGGACATCTGGACAAAATTTTTGAAGTTATACATATTAAAAAGCCTCACGAATAAATTCTACTTGAAACAACAGTTGCACGGATTGCGTATGAGTGAATGTACAACTATGCTATATCATCTGAATACTCTCAATAAGATTATCAATGATTTACTAAAAATTAATGTGAAGTTTGAATAGTATAATAAGATATTGATTCTCTCGATGTCTCTTCCTGTTTCATATGATCATGTTGTGACTATAGTTCTTTATAGTAAAGAAACTCTTAAGATAGAGGAGGTGATAACTAGTATTCTTTCTAATGAGAAGAGGAGAAACTCCAATATTGATATTGAGATTAGTAAAGGATTGGTGGCTTATGAAAGAAAAAGATCGAGAGAACATGGAGAAAGCAAGCAACGATTCAAATCAAAATTGAAGGCAAAGATACAATGTTATTCATGTAAAAAGTATGGCCACATCAGGCGATATTATTCAGATTGTAAGAAGATAGAGCCTTCAAATATGGCAACAACAGTGGTAGATAATACTTCTGAGAATAGTGTAGACGGAGATGTTCTTATAGTATCAGTAGAAATTGGTACATCTGGTGAGTGGATTTTAGATTTTGATAGTTTTTACCATATTTTCTCTAGGAAGGATTGGTTTACTTTTTATGAGGAGAATAAAAAGAAAGGTACTATTTGGTTGGATGATAATTTAACTTGTAAGATTATCGGTATAGGAATAATCCAAATTTAGATGTTTGATAGAGTGTACTTTTACTGGAGTGAGGCATATTCCCAAGATACAAAAATAATTTAATTTCACTTAGTGTACTGGACTCAAAAGGCCGTAATTATTCAGCGAGAGATAGAGTCATGAAGGTGACATGTGGTATTAAGATCCTGATAAAAGGAGAAAAGTGTGGCAATATTTATCAATTGGTAGGGAATACCATTGTAGGTGGAGTTTCAATGGCTACAGTAGCAAAGAGGAAGCATGATACTCAAAGTGATTTGATAGACGATAGACATTCTTCTCGAATTACTTTTGCTATAGCAATAGATATAGGTTTTTTGAAAGACTTTCAAAAGTACAAGACTCTAGGAATGAAGAGTAAATTAGAGATTGGCTTGAGCTCGCATCTTGCAATTAGCTAAATAAGCTAGTAGCTTGGAGCGAGGGGCTGAATGAGAAATGATCATTGAAGCTTCATGATGGTGGCACGCTCGAATTTAAGCCAAAGTAGATATTATTAAGTTTGGATATCTTGAACTTGGATTAGAGTTTGAGTTAAAGTAAGAATTTAAAATTGGATTTGGACTGATGATTGATTTTGAATACTTATTAAATAATTTTAGAAGTTGTAATTAGAGTAAAACTCAGACTCAATAAGAACCTATAAATATTATAATAATACCTAGAGTTTAGGTGTGATGTAGTGCTGAGGTTGAACTAGAGAGAAACATAAAGAAAGGAATAGAGAGAATAGGCAGAAGAAAAAGAGAGAGTGTGTCAGCTCTCGTGTGTGGGTCTTTCTAGTGCTTCTTAATGGTCTCTCGTGGTGGTTCCTCAAGGTATTCTCTTGGAGATTCTCCTTGAAAGTGTAGGTGTTATCAAGGCTTAGTGAAAGAGTTTAGTTGGATAGGAAATAGTGGAGTCTTTTTTATAAACTTTTGTAAAATCTTTTGATAGTGAATCTCTCACTCCTCCCATGAACGTAATCTGATTTTGGGTAAACCATGTATGTCACTGTGTCTTTTCTTATTATTTTATTTTATCTTGCATTACTTCTTATTCTTTGTGCTATTTGAGAATAATGTGATTTGTGAACCTTTCACTATAAATCCCAATAGGAATATTTTTGAGCTCCTGACTTGATCTTTAAGCCTCATCTCCAAATTATGATCTTTTTTATCTTCAAGTCATTATCTTCTAGTTTTATTCTTTAGACTCGATCTTCATAAGTTTGGATAATAATTACAAATCTTAAAGCTTATCACAACTTAAGAAACTTATTAAATATTAGTTTGATCATTATCAAAATTCCAAAGGTCAACATTCTGGTCTCCCGAGGTACTCTATTACTTGCTTCGATGACGTAGCTAACAAGTTTATGGAGCAATTCATCTCACTTGTTCCCCAGTGGAAGGATCTCTCCATACTTCTCACTTTGAAGGAGAAATAAGGGGAGAGTTTGTGAAACTATTTGGCTCGATTCAACAATGCTAGATTGAAAGTTACCAAGTGAGATAGCTCAATTATTCTTAATATAACAATCAACAGGATACAACATGATGGTTGGGCTATGAGATAGCTCATTGATTTTCAAAAAGTCTAGCCAAGTTCATCCAGCAAGCTAGAGAATACATTGAGGGTAAGAAGGTGATCTCAATAAAAAGAGAATTGAAGGGTAGTAGTAAACTAAAGAAAGGTACACAGGAAGCCAAACCCTTGAGCCGAACAAGCAAAGAACTGAGTGAAGGTAATGTAGAAATAGTTTACAAATATATACACCCTTGAATAATTTGAGGATTGAGGTGTTGGCTTAGATTAAGCATCAAGATTTTCTAAAGAAGCCCTTGCCTATTCCCGCTAATAGAAAAAACTAGACAAGTCGAGGTATTGCAATTTTCATAGGGATCACAACCATGACATTGAGTAATATAGACACCTTAAAGATGAGATTGAATGACTCATCCAAGTAAGTCACATCAAATAGTTCATCAAATAGGGTGAGCGAGCTGAAGGACGAGGTAAACTAGCAGAGGTCTCCCCAAAGGAATCTTACCTTGAAGCTTCACAACCATCTAGTTAAGGGACACATTAATATGATTATTATAGGCCTACTGAGTCAAAGTGAAGCTTCGATTGGGGATATAGTCATTTCTTCTAAAGACTTAGAAGGAATCTTGGTACCCTAAAATGGCACATTAGTGATCTCGGCAATCCAAGATGGCTATGCCATGCAATGCATTATGATTGATATGGAGGGCTTGGCGAATATTCTATTCACTAAACCTATAACTAGATGAATACAAAGCAAAATTTAGAGCCATACATCAAGACACTCACCTAGTTTATGAAAAATTTAGTCACTCCACTCAGCATAATTGATATGCACCTCACAGTTGGAGAGAACCCCAAGAATGCCACTATCAAGTCTAAGTTTATGGTGATCTAAAACTCGATCTACCTATAATGTGATCTTGGGTCATCCAACGTTTAATTAGCTCCAAGTGATAATCTTATCTTTTCATTTATTCATGAGATTTCCAACTAAAAGTGGCATAGGTGAAGCATGGGACGACCCGAGTCTCACTAAGAAGTGTGAGGCAATTTACTAGAAAAGTGGCCCTGACCAAAAGGGTAAAGGTCTAATGGCTATAGAAATTAGTGAATCTGCCATTGAACCAAAACAATGCATGTTGAGCCCATGAAACAGCTTGTCAACTTGATTGTTGATGAAGAATCATGGAGAACACAAAAGCTCGAGGTGAATCTTTCAAGCCCTTATGCATCAAGCTTGGGAAATTCTTGTGAAAGAGCCAGTTCACAGCCAAGACATCTTTACTTGGTCCTCGAAAGATCATTCTAGAATAGATACCTCAGTTGTACAACCCGAGTTAGTCAAGTAGAAAAAGAGGCATTCTGCTCCCAAACATCAAAAGGCCATATCGAAAGAGATAAACAAGCTTCTCAATACAAGATTCATCAGAGAAGTCCATTACCCTGAGTAGTTGGCCAACATGGTGATGGTGAAAAAGTCCAATGGCAAGTGGAGAATGTGTATAGACTTCGCTGACTTAAATAGGATTTATCCAAAGGATAGCCACCTGCTACTAAAGATAGACCAACTAGTCAACTCCACCTTTAAGCATCAACTCCTCAACCTTCTGGATGCATTATCGGGTTATGATCAGATTTGTATGTATCCCAAAGATGTGAAAAAAATGGCATTCATTACTAATCAAGCTATCTTTAGCTATATCGTGATACCCTTCAATCTAAAAAAAAATGCAAGGATGGCATACCAGAGGATGATGAACCAAGTTTTTGAACTTCAGCTCAAGAGAAACATGGAGACTTATGTTGATGACATGCTGATGAAAAGCCTTTAAGCTAATGGACATCTTGAAAATTTTAGAGAAACTTTTAATACACTTTAAAAGTTTAAAATGAATGTGAACGTGGAGAAATGTACTTTCAGGGTAGGATTGAGAAACAGAAGCAAATCTCAAGAAGATTACAGTGGTCTTAAACATGAAGTTGCCAAGCTATACCAAGACGATGCAAAGGCTCATGGGTCAGCTCGTAGCTTTGAGCTGGTTCTTATCCAAGTCAGCAAGAAATGTCTTTCTTTTCTCAAGGCACTCAAGCAGAGCTTTGGGTTTGAGTGGACAGAAAACTACAACCAAGCCTTTGAAGATCACAAGAAGTACTTCACTAAGCCTCCCTTACTAGTAAGACTTGAGCCAAATGAGGTACTATTATTTTACATAGTAGCTTTAGACCAAGCAGTTAGTTTGGTGCTAATAAGTGACCAAGGGGGATACAACATCCCATAAATTATATAAGCCATGTGCTTATAGGAACAGGATTCGGTATCCACCCATAGAGAAGTTAGCCTATGCGGTGATATTGGCAACTCGGAAGCTCTGGATATACTTACAAGCACACTTGGTCAAAGTATTTATCAAACTTCCCCTTTGGCAAACATTGTAAAAGCAGGAGACATTGGGAAGATTACTCCAATGTTCCATCGAGCTAAGCTAGTTTGATGTTACTTTCAAGGCTCATAAGACCATCAAGGTCCAAACTTCAAACTAGCATGGACAATAAAGAAGCTTGGACAATAAAGAAGCTGATGCCAAACTTCACCCTAGTAAATGAAGTTCTATACAAAACGTCATTCAGTTGATCACTCCTAATGAAGCTAAGTACACACTTTGTGAAGTACATGAAGGTATATGTGGGAGCTACAAGGATGGACGAGTTTTGTTGCATAAGCTCCTTAGGCAATGATATTATTGGATCAACATGACCTCCAAGGTGGTTGAGTTTGTCTCTAAATGCAAACAATGCCAAAGATATGTCTCATTATATCATAACTCAACAATTCAACTTTAACAAATACAAGCCATCTAGCACTTTGAACCAGTGGGGAATGAACACTCTAAGCCTATTTCCATTAGCCTCAAGACAGAGGAAGTTCTTGGTGGTTGTGATTGACTACTTCACCAAGTAGTTAGAAGTTGAACCTCTTGCTACAATCAACAAAAAGAAAAATCTAAGAATTCCTATACAAAAAGCATCATTTGTCAGTTTGGGCTGCCATAGGTGTTGGTCACTAACAATGGGTAGGAATTTGATGGCTCAAAGGTCAGAGAGTACTATAGCAACCTCCATATTGAACATAAGTTTACCTCAGTGTCACATCCCCAATTCAACAATTTGGAGGAGGTAATGAGCTAAACCCTACTCTGAGGAATAAAAAAGCATCTTAAAGGGGTAAAGAGTGCATGGGTTAAAGAGTTACCACATGTCCTATGGTCATATGAAACCACTCCATAGATGGCAACTTGTGAGTCACCTTTCATGCTTATCTATGTAATTGAGGTAGTCATGCCCATGGAGATCGGTCTTATTTCATATTGAGTTAAAAGCTATAATCTCAAAGTGAATGAAGTGAACATTCAAGCCAGAAAAGACTTTACCTTGGAAGTTTGGGAGAAGGCTCGCACCAAGATTGTTGAGTACCAATAATGAGTGATTTGATACTAAAACGCTTGGGTATGAGGCCGAGAGCTCCAACCAAGCGACTAGGTGCCTCATCAAGCCAATTTCAATGATTGAGTCTCAAAAAAGCTACCTCTCAATTGGGAAGGTCCGTACAAGGTCACTTGAGTCATGGGTCCAGAAGCATTTAAGCTCAAGTTCCCATATGGAAAAATTCTTCCAAGAACTTGGCATGCCAATAACTTCAAAAGGTTTTATATTTAAATAAAGTTATGACTTTTATCTACTTAAAATCTTATCAATAATGGGATCAAAACCAGTTTGAAAGGAAAACTTGGCTCTGGATCTAAGTGCCCAACTAGGTACCTTGACTCTTTAGCCCCACAGTACCTAGCTCTAGGTCCAAGTACCCAATTAGCTATTTCGGCTCCTTAGTCCCACAAAACCTAGCTCTGGGTCCAAGTATCCAACCAGGTGTCTCGACTTTTTAATTAGATATCTGCTCTTCAACCCTATAAAACATGGCTATGGGTCTAAGTACCCAACCAGATGTCTCGACTCTTCAGCTAAGTATGAGCATTTTATCTTCACAAAACCTAGCTCTAGGTCCAAGTACCCAACCAGGTACCTCAACTCTTTAGCCCCACAGAACCTAACTCTAGATCCAAGTGCCTTAACTCTTTACCCAAGTATTAGTTCTTCCACCCCACAAAACATGGCTTTGAGTCTAAGTATCCAACTAGGTGTCTTACCTCTTTAACTAGGTATTAGCTCTTCAATCACCCAAGGCTTGGCTGTGGGTCCATGCACCCAACTAGGCTCCTCGACTCTTTAGCCACACGAGACCTTAAATCTAGGTTGATCATTCAACTAAGGCACATGGATTCATTATTAAAATGTGAGTCCTCCTAGGAAGCAAACAAAATTGGCTGAGGATTGACTCAAGGAATTATCATGACAAATGCAATTCTTCTCAAAAAATTAGGAATATTATGAGCTTTCTACTTATCCTGAATTAACACTCAAGAGATTACGAAGAATCTTGAAATCAAGAGAGAATATTGACCCTAATCAAAACTTGATTCCAAGTTAAGACTTTTGAGAAAAAATAAATATGCAAAAGTCTTTCATTGAAAGTTAACGACTTACATTCCTAAATAAAGACACGAAAGAAAAACAAAGAAACAAAGGTTTTCATTGAAACATGAAGAACTTCATCTCATCTTGGATACAAAAGTCTTTCATTATGCAAAAAATAAGATTACATGAAGAAGAACAACAAAATACAAAAGGTTAGGGCTTTTGGACCTTGATGGTCTCTTGGGGCTCGGCTTCAACTTCCTTAGACCCCTTTGCTACTACCTTCCTCTAAAGAAACTCCTCGTACTCCCACTTGACATGGAGGACTCTTGGCTCATCATAAAGCTTGATCCAGAGGTCCTCAGGGTTAAAGTCGGGAGCATGGTGAGCCTTCTTCACGATGTCCCAACAATAGCTTCCATGAAGGAGTTGGCGAAGAGCCCCTCGATCTTGAAAGTACTCCTCGTTGGACTTGAAGTTGACCAAAGCTTTTGGCTTGGATTGCTTCAATAGCCTAGCAAGCTCTGAGCTTCAGAGGTACTAAGCCACTACCTCATCCTTCGCTTTCTCTAGCTAGACCACTTGTCGAGCCTCCAGATCCTCCATCCTTATCATGACCAAGTCACACTCAGGCTGGAGGATCTTGTTCTCCTCCTCCACTATCCACTTATTCCCCTCTATATCGAGTTGGAGGGACTCAAGCTAAGAATGGAGGAGGTTCAACTCTTCCTCAATTTTGGTGGCCTTGCGCTTTTTGGCCACCACCTATTTTTGGGCCTTAAAAAATAGCCAACTTGTGAAATAAAAATATTCCATTTCTCGCAAACTGAACCAAAAGTTAGACATTGATACAAAAAATAAGTAAGAAAAATGAAAGAGGCAAGTTGAAGTAACTTACTGTAGTGCAAGTTTTGGTTCCATCAAGGAAGAGCTTGTCCTCTGGAATTTGAGCTATCTCTGGGTCCACATCAAACTAGAAGTTGTACAGGAAGTACTCCTTAGTAGTGGGGCCATCATTTCTCAGGGTAGCTCCACACACAAAATCAACCTACCCTTGAGCTCTTTCACAGGCTTGTGGCAAGGGGGACACAAAGACGTTGATCACCCTCTTACCTCGGTCTACCGCCACCTTGGCTGAGGTGTTGGGGGATGGGTCTCTCATCGAGTGAGGGCTCAACTATCGGGCAAGACCTTTGGAGGTGGCAATGCAAGTTGAGGAGCTAGAAGGATGAGCCACCTTTGCTTTTGTCTCCTCTCACCCTCACCCACATCTTGGCTTCTCCCCTGCTCTTCTTTGCATTTCTTCTTCTTGTGGCTTGGGGCAACCACAGGAGAACCTCCACCTCAAAGGACTTATTACGGATGGGTTAAGATAGAGTCACCCAAAGAGCCTCTTCTTTCTTTCTTAGATACTCATTCATAAATGAGATCTGGTTTTATCTTGAAAAGACCAAATCTAATGATTAGACAAAGCTAAAACTTAGTAAAGAAAACTAGCACACAAGTGTCAAGATGCATATTGACTGTCTGAGCCACGAATAGACTGTGCGACACCAAACAGGCCTCATTGGGCCCTATAGCGGTAGTCTTAGCACTCTCAACCTCATCTGCCCAGGTAACAAAGAGCTCGTGAACTTTAGAACGAATCTCTAGATCGGTTCGGTGTTCAAAAGGGTTACCCCACCTGCAAGGAAGACCTTAGTCTATAGAGTAAAAATCCTAATTAGGTGGTCTTTTCAAGAATAGTTGGAGCTAGGGTTCAAAATCTAGTTTGTAAATTGACCTATTAATTGAGGCTACCGAGGTCGAGACGTCTAGGTAACAACATTGAGGTATTCTAGAGCGAGGTACCTTAGTGGTCGTATTATTGGTTCACCTAGTGAGTGTCTATTCTGAGGTAATTAAGGAAGTTCAATGACCTCTACTCATAGATAAAGATGGCTAAGTATTCATGGAAATCAATAAATATTTATTTTTAAAAGTCAATCCTGAGAAATCTGGAATTTATAGAGATCAATTAATGAGGAATTTTGCGAGATTACGACTAGAATCATGAAATGTTGGATACACTCAATCACCTTCTCATCCTATAAATAGCATTGTATTCATAAAGATGAGGACTAATGCCCAATTTTATTCTCCAATTTATAATTTTGCGATCTCTGCTGACTTAAGCATTATAATGGCTATCGCTAGAAAGTTCTTAATAGTCTTTTTCACGATTTCTTCCCCATTCAAATTGGTGGAAGAACGACCTACCAAATCATGATCTCGAAGGGTCTCTCGGATCGAGACCATAAGCAAACTTGGCTCCATCAGCACCTCTAAAAAATAGAATAGAGTTGTCTTAACCAGAAGTCAAAAGCGAAGAAATCTTCAATCTTAATTAGCCTTAGCCAAAAATAATTAAGAAAAATTTTACCAATACTCTAAGGAAGTTTTCAAAAATAATTTCAATTTTCTATTAACTAAATACAAAAATAGTTTATTTTATTGACAAATTTTAAATTGTTGATATTTAGGTTATTCATCTAAATATTTTAGACACTTGTCATATAATAATATCTAAATATTTTAACTATCTTAATAAAAAAATGTTAAATTCCTTAGCGGTCATGACCCATTGAATGCATCAACTGGAAGAAAAAATAATAAAGAAATTACAGTCCTAATCAACCTAGATCAAAGACAACTAAGAAGATTTCTTAAATGTATGTTTTTTTACAAAAAAACTTTTTAGCAACAAATTTGTGAATATTGAAAAGTTAGGAATGTGCATATATATGTTTTGATAAAATTCAAGGTGTTATATACAATAAATCTTTTTATTTATATACCTATATATGTGTTGGCGCAGACCTATCTTAAGACAAAGTCATTCCTCTACAGCCATGCATCTTTCTTTCTTGTACCTCCTTCTCTGCCTCCTACTTCTCTCCGATGGCTTCGCCTTCTCCTCTCACCTCAAAACCTACATCGTTCACGTTAAACCCCCGGCCGAGCGCGCCATCTCCAACGAGCACCGGGAGTCATGGTACAAGTCTTTCTTGCCCTCTCAACTTCTAGACTCCGGCAAGCCACGGTTGCTCTACTCGTACCACCATGTCGTCAGCGGCTTTGCCGCCCGGCTAACGGAAGAAGAACTCGCCGAGATTGAACAAATGGATGGCTTCTTGCTCGCGCACCCTGACCGGCTAGTCTCCCTCCACACCACCCACACCCCCGACTTCCTCGGCCTCCAACGAGACGTCCCCGGCCTCTGGACGGACTCTAACTACGGCGCCGGAGTCATTGTCGGCGTACTGGACACCGGCGTCACACCAAACCATCCTTCATTCAGCGACAAAGAAATGCCTGCCCCGCCAGCCAAATGGAACGGCAAGTGTGAGTTCACTGCTCCGGCGGGCTGCAACCGGAAGCTCATCGGCGCGAGGAATTTCGTCAGTGGCTCGGCCGCCATGGACACACAAAAATTCTCCGTTTCAGCTCCGCCATATGACAGCCAGGGACACGGCACTCACACGGCGAGCACTGTCGCCGGAGCCTTTGTCCCAGGGGCCAGCAGCTACGGAAACGCAAATGGCACGGCGGTTGGAATGGCACCATTGGCTCACCTTGCCATCTACAAAGTGTGTGCACCTAACGGCTGCGCGAGCAGCGATATACTCGCTGGAATGGACACGGCAGTCGCCGACGGGGTTGATATATTGTCACTCTCCCTTGGCGGGCAATCAGTACCGTTCTACGCAGATAGTATTGCTGTTGGTGCATTTGGAGCGATCCAAAAGGGCATTTTTGTGAGCTGCGCCGGCGGCAACTCCGGTCCTTCGGGCGGCACGCTGTCGAACGAGGCGCCGTGGATTCTGACAGTCGGTGCGAGCACCATGGACCGGAGCATTCGGACCACGCTGACGCTAGGGGACGGGCAGCAGTTAGATGGAGAATCACTGAACCAAGCCATCAGCTTCCCCAGTACGTCGCTGCCTCTAGTTTACGCAGGCGGGTGTGCTTCACTCTCTAGCGTCAACGTACGAGGGAAGGTGGTGTTGTGTGATATGGACGGGGCGGGACGGGTATCGAAAGGCTCCGTCGTGAAGGCCGCCGGTGGCGCCGGCATGATCCTCGCCAACCAGGAGCCATTTGGATATAGCACGCTCGCAGAGGCTCATGTGCTGCCTGCATCACACGTGAGCTTCGACGCCGCTACGAAGATTAAAGCTTACATATCCTCCACATTCAATCCAGTGGCCAAAATCACACCCAAAGGGACGGTGAACGGGTCCTTGCCGGCTGCGCCGATGGTTGCCTACTTCTCGTCCCGAGGTCCGAGCAAGGCGAGCTCGAACATCTTGAAGCCGGACATCATCGGGCCAGGAGTGAACGTCCTCGCCGGATGGCCGACTCAAGTCGGGCCGATCGCCGCCTCGGCCACCTTTAATGTGATATCGGGCACATCGATGGCCACCCCTCACTTGAGTGGAATCGTTGCATTGTTGAAGGCCGCGCATCCCGATTGGACTCCGGCAATGATCAAATCAGCAATCATGACGTCCGCCGACATCAACTCTCTTGATGGCTCTCCGATTGGGGATCAACTACTCAACCGGTATCACTTTTTTGCAATGGGTGCAGGTCATGTGAATCCGTTCAAAGCTGCAAACCCTGGACTAGTTTACGAGATCCAGCCAGACAACTACATAAGCTACCTCTGCGGGTTGGGCTACTTCGATAAGCAAGTGAGCGCCATCGTTCGCCGCTCCGTCACCTGCAAAAGCTACCCACTCGCGGACTTAAACTATCCATCCATCGTGGTATCTTTGGACGTCACCGGGGCAGCAACCACCACGAGGACTGTGACGAATGTCGGTGCACCAGGTTCGATCTACACGGTGAACGTGGACACACTGGACGGGGTTTCGGTGGATGTGGAGCCGAGCGTGTTGTCGTTCTCGGCAACCGGCGAGAAGCAACAGTTCACAGTGAGCCTCATCGGACTGGCGGGGAGCGGTGGGTCGTACATGGGAGGGTTCTTGACCTGGGTATCTAGTGACGGAGTTGTGGTGCACAGCCCGATTATAGTGGCGCCGTCATCGTCTGGGAGCTCGGCCGTCATTTAAAATCTGTCGTCTTTTTGGTCTGTGTTGGAAACTGGCCTTAGGCAAGGCAATAAAGTTTGTTATCAATACCATAAGAGAATTGTATTTTCTTTTATTATTTTTTTTAAATTAAACTACAGCAAGAACCCAGAACCTGCCAAGAGGCCCTCGGTAACTTTATTTCAGATGATCGCATGCGTGTTCCTTTACAAGACAGCCGGTTCGTGACAAAGTTGTTCACACGAAATTGATGAGATACTGAGCAAAGCAAGAGACGCAAGCAGTTGCCTAACAATCTTAACAGAATATGAGCAGGAGCCTATCCAACTTGGTCAAAAGGTTCATGTAGCTTAGCAATCAACAGCATGAAATTTCTTACACCCACAACGCATGACAGGAAAGTAGTCCAACATTGGGCAATCCTATTGGAGCGCCATGACGTTCAGTCGCTTGATGGGCGACTCAACAGCAAATTTCTAGAAAGTGATACAAATGAAATTTAATTGCAACTTTCCAAGCTCGGCAAATTCATCCTCACATTCTAATTCAGAGCTACACTTCAGTACATGTTTACATCAAAAATAACGTAGTCTTGATAGCAACAACCAAAAAGTTCAACTCTATGTTTGGGTGGGTTAGGATCCAAGCAGGATACGGAGTTGAAGTCCAATTGAGTCCATTATGGCATTTGAGAAGCACAGATAAAAAAAGTTTTTCGGTCAGGTCCAGCTGCACAATTACCTAGAACACATGATCATGTAATTTGACAAGCACTTCAGGATCTTCTGGACAGTGCTGCAAACGCAGATTCCTGTAATCGTATTCTCACTGCTGGTTCTCCCTCCGCCTCACATACCTGGTCCTGTCATTGTACTTGGGTGGATCTGAAGCTCACTGGAGCCCAGGCTCGAGCCTCCTGCATCTGGAGACCTATGAACTATTTCCCTGTTCACGAACAATTCAGCTGGATAGAACCAAGCAAAACATGTCAAATTCTGACAGGGGTTAATATGTGGAAGAACTGGAAGCTAAACCCTCAGACAGCCAGTGCTTAAGGTAGAATATGATGAAGGATAAGAAACAAAAACTTCATGAAGATGGAAAAAACTTCAATAAGTTGTACTCAATCGTGTTTTTTGTTCCTTCCTCATAAACAAAAACCTCATTTTTAGGATAAAATATGGTCAGTTTTCAAACTGATAAGCTCCACTATAGCTAACTTTTCATAAACAGAGATGCTTGAATCAAGGTAGAGGAGCTCCAATCCAATTTGGTTGCACCTGGTTTTTGTTACAGAACATAAGAAATGAAAGGACATTAAGTTAGTCACCCGAAACTGATGTTATTTAAATGGCTTATGCTTAAGGATCCATGGGCATAAGTTAAAAAGGTATAAATATAGCAATGTTGAATTGCATCAAATTACAGATAATATTGACCTCATAAAAATGGAGAGAGCCAATCATGTATTGAACCCAACACTATTCAAAACCATTCAAACTGCAAAAAACCTCAACTGGTACGGCCTTTCACAATCTTAGAAAAAAATTGTTATTCTAAGATTATCGCATATATGGAGCCTATGTTTACAGAATAATGACCGAAATATACAATTGCACCAACCATTCTAAACTGCCTCGCCATGAATTTGAAACAAAAACACCTTGTTTTTCACCAATCCATACATCAGCCAAAATATGAAGACTAAAAACTTCAAATAATAGTCCATATGGGGACAACATTTAGAAGGCAATAGAGTTTGACTGGAACAATAAGAAAGCATGTGATGAGCCCAACATACCCATAAATGACCCAAACAAGGCCCAAAGCATGCAGCCTTTTTTTACAGAAACTGGTACAAAGCGTGAAGCCTTTTTCTAAAGAAATTGGATCCAGCGAAAATGAAAACTCAAGGAAAATCCTTGTGAGATGGAGATTAATCTTTATCTAAAAATGAAAATAAGAACCTGATCTTACTATCCGGTGCTGAATCTCATCTCAAAACAAAATAAAACAGCACAAGTCATTCTAAATTCAAAAAGGATAATATGATCAGACTCTTATCTAAATTTCAAAATAAAGAAATCAGTAAGAAGATCAGACCCAGAAAAAAGGTAAGGTTTCTTCTATTTAAAAACAGAAATGGGAACTAGAAGAAGAAAAGTATAAAAACAAAGCAAAAGAACAGGAAGAAGAGAAGAACTAGAAGAACAAGAGAAGCAGAACTAAATAAGAAGGTAACCCATTTGTTTCCTGGCCTCTCCTTCTGTTGTGCATTTACTCACCAGCCATCCTCCAGTCCAATTGCCTAACCAAATCAAATACCATAGGTTCGAGGCAATTCAACATATTTAGTATTTTACTTTATTTAAGATTTTCTTCATTTAAGTGTGCTTCATTTTCTATTTCCTAATGGATATGTCTAGATCTTATTTAGAGGTTCTACACCAACAATAGGTAATGATGATCGAAGACTACAGAGCATCTTTAGACCGGCTTGGAAGCTGTTACTGTGGTTTCATAGGTGGTAGCAAACTCTTGCGCAAACTACACACACACCAAGACAAGACTACATGTTTGCACAAGTATACACACATATATAGCTATACTTCCATGCCACCATTTTCTAATTTTATTTTATTTTTATATAATCTTTTTCTTTTCTTTTTCTTCTTCTTTCCATTCTCTTCTTCACCTTCATACATTGTTCTCTCTACTACCCTTCATTTTTTTTGAGCAACCAAGATTTCCCATTATAGCCTTGTCAAAGACAAGGAATAAAATGAGGCAAGAATGCATCATTACAAAAATGATAATAGAAGTTCTGATCTCCCAAAACAAGCAAAGAACCATTGCTATCTGCTAGCAACAAAAATACAGTCTTAAGCAAAAAAACTGGTTGGACCGGCCCTAGTTATGACTTTCTGATATAGGACGCTCAAAGAAAGTTCAGAAATATCAAAAGAAACTAATTCAAAAATCAATGGATCATGACAAATAATTTGATTCACTCTTTAATTTGAACTTGGGATTTACCTTACTTAGTATCTTTTTATATTGAAATTCTCTTCATTATGATGTCTTAGGTCTTATTCTCGGATTCCACCAACCCAATATTAATTTTGGACTGAATCCTATTCAGTTTAAACTTGAGAAGGATGAATCCTTATTTAGAATTTTATTTTCGTAGGTTAACTTATTTAGAACTTCTACCAACCCAATTAATAGGTTCAAACTGAGTTGTATTCAGTTTAAGATTTGGAAAGCCAGAAACATACTCAAATTGGATTTCTGGTATTTGTATAAATAGACTTTCAACCCTATGGACAAAAGAACAACTTTTATTCTCAATAAAGTTATACTTTAGTGAATTTTTTCTCTTCCTTATGGATTCAATGAATTTTTAACAGAAATAACAGTATTTTCCTCGTTTACCACGCTTGTTGCTACGTCAAATGATATCAGAGCGAGACTTTTCTTACTTAATGCCTAACGACGACGCAACCAGCAACAACCCTAGGGACGGTACTCCTGTGGGTAATCACATCAGTCGTGAGTATTTTGATTCGACCATGGAGATAATCTAAAACTTACTTACAAGCTTGATGTTGAGGATGGATCAACTTGAAGGCCTGAATCAACCACGTCGACGGATCAATGAAGTGACTCATGATCCAATTGGTCAAGAAAAGGCTCTGCAAATAAATCCAAAGGGTTTACAAATCCTTGAAAACTCCAATAATAAAGAAATTAAAGACATCATTTATCGACCAGTTTCTGAACATGACAGACGTCATGATTTTCGCTTGAAAATTGATCTCTCATTTTTCAATGGCTAACTTCAGATCGAAGATTTTCTCAATTGTCTTACCGAAGTGGACTGGTTTTTCGACTATATAGAGATTTTATATTCGAAGAAAGTGAAAATTGTTACTTACCGACTCAAAGGAGGTGTATCAGTATAGTGGGAACGCATCCAGTTGAAAAAAACATGCCAAAATAAAGCTCCAATTTGAGCATGGTCATGGATGAAGGCTCTTCTCGAAAAACAATTCCTTCCTATAGATTATGACTAGGTACTCTTTCAGTAATATCAGAATGATCGACACATTAATCGCAGTGTGAAAACATATGCTGAGGAGTTCTATCACCTATCAGCACGTAATAATCTACTAGAGATTGAATCTCACCGAGTTGCAAAATTCATCGGTGGACTACGCACAACCATTCAAGATAGGATTTCCTTACAAAATATTTGGACGGTTAATAAGGCTGTGAGGAGTGCAACTCTTGTGAAGTCCCAATTGGAGAGACCTGTCATCAGAAATCAGGTGGAGAGAACCATTGATGAGAATTCAAAAGGAGCACAATATATTCCTAATAGAGGTGCAGCTACACAAACTCCTCGACCTCTCACACAAGTAAATCTTGAAGCTAGACCTACAAGCCCATCAGAAAACGTCACATCAACAAAGAACCCAAGTTCAAATCCTGATGTAAAGTGCTATCGCGGTGAAAAATTTGAACATTGTTCTAATATTTGTCCAGCACGACAACCTGTGAAATTGACTATTGAAGATAATTTTGTGGCTGACAATTTATATAACTCAAAAGATAATAACCTAACTTGTGATCAAGAAATTATGAAGATGGAATATTCGAGAAGTCTAATGGTGAAAGGTCATCTTTAGTAGTTCGGAATCTGATGTACATCTCAAAGCAATAGAAAAATCTACAACGTCACAATATCTTCCACACTCGATGCACAGTAAATGGCAAGATCTGTAACATGATTATTAATGGGAAAAGTAGTGAAAACATTATCTTCAAGACCATGGTCGACAAGTTCCAATTGAACACGGAATCACATCCCTCTCTCTACAAGATCGACTGGATTAAAAAGATTAGTGAAACCAAGGTAACTGAACGGTATCAAATTTATTTTTCCATTGGAAAATTCTATAAGAATGAGATAACCTGTGATGATATGGAGATGGATGCATGTCATATTCTCCTTGACAGACCTTGACAATTTAATAGAGATTTTACACATCGTGGGCGAGATAATCTCTACATCTTCAAAAATGAAAAGAAAATTATCCTTACCCCCATTGGCGAAAATCGTCGACTCAAAAGTTTACAAGGGGGGGGGTCACTTTTTCCTGATTGTGCAAAATTTTATAAACGAGAATAGAGAGACAGCTCAAATATTTGTTGTGATTGAGAAAGGAATGGAAACAATGTCCACTGAAACTCCAAAATGCTTGCAACCCTTCCTAGATGAATTAAAGAAAATCATGCCCGATGATCTTCCTGATGAACTACTCTCAATGAGAGATATTCAGTACCGCATCAATATTATTTCTGGAGCGAGTTTATCAAATCTGCCCCACTACAGAATGAGTCCAAACAAGTCACAAATTTTACAAGACAAGGTTGAAGAGTTGATTAGAAAAGGAATGGTCAGAGTCAACATGAGCCCATGTGCAGTTCCAGCCTTATTGATACTTAAGAAAGATGGAAGTTGGCGGATGTGTATAGATAATCGAGCCATCAAAAGGGTCAAAGGTATTCTCTAAGATATACTTGAATAGTGGATACCATCAAATCAAAATTAAACCCGGTGATGAATGGAAAATTACTTTCAAAACAAAAAGAAGACTTTATGAGTAGTTTGTTATACTTTTTAGACACTCAAATGCACCAAGTACCTTCATGCGATTGATGAATCAGATACTCAAACCTTTCATTGGTCATTTTGTTGTTGTTTACTTTGATGACATCCTGATGTACAGTCATAATGAAGAACATAAAAAACATCTAACAGAACTACTTACTGTGCTGAAGAAGGAGAAGTTGTACATCAACTCAAATAAATTTCATTTTATGATTGACCACTTGGTGTTCTTCGGTTTCGTGATAAGTGCCGAAGGCATTCATGTTGATGAAGAAAAGATAAAAGCTATTAAGGAATGGCCGATACCCAGAAGTGTATCAGAAGTTAAAAACTTCCATGGTCTGGCGACATTCTATCGGAGGTTTGTCAAAAACTTTAGTTCCATTGTGTTACCAATAACCGAGTGTTTGAAGCAACGCAAGTTCTCCTGGACTCAAGAAAATAATAAATGCTTCGAGTTGATCAAGGACAAATTATCTATTGCACCTGTTTTGGCATTGCCTAACTTCGAGAAGTTATTCGAGATAAACTATGATGCTTCGTACATAAGCATTAGAGCCGTTCTATCCCAGGAAGAAGGACCAATAGCTTTCTACAGCGAAAAGTTGAGTGAAGCTCGAAAAAAGTAGTCAACACATGAGCTAGGATTTTATGCGGTTGTACAAGCAGTTCGTCATTGGAAACACTATCTAATTCAACGAGATTTCATTCTATATACTGACCACCAAGCTTTGAAATTCATTAATAGCCAGAAGAACTTGAATCACATGCATGGTTGATGATCGTCATTCTTACAGCAATACACCTATATTTTGAAACACAAATCTAGATAAAAAAAATAAGATGATAGATGCTTTGAGCCACATGGCAATCTTGATGGTAACTATAAGTAACGAAGTTGAAGGGTTTGATTATTTGAAGAAATTGTATGCTGAAAATAAAGATTTTAAATAGGAGTTTAGAAAATACCAAACAGGATAAAGAAGTGATTTATATCTCCATGAAGACTTTTTCTTTAAGGATTCTCGACTTTGCATTCCAAGGTGTTTTTTGAGACAAAAGGTGGTAAAAGAGTTACATGTCAGTGGCCTAGCAGGACATCTTGGGGGTGACAAGAGCATTGCACTAGTTGAAGAGCGCTACTACTGACCACAACTTAAAAGGGATGTCGGTCGTTTTGTACAAAGGTACTATGTATGCCAAACAGTCAAAGGAAGCTCTCAAAACACTGGTCTTTATACCTCATTGCCTGTGCCAAATGTCCCATGGGAGGATCTATCGATGGATTTTGTTTTGGGCCTCCCCAAGACTCAACGAGACTTAAATTCAGTATTTGTTGTTGTCGACAGATTTTCCAAGATGATACTTCATTCCATATAAAAAGACAGCAGATGCAATAGGAGTGGCAAATCTATTCTTTCAGGAGATTGTAAGGTCACATGGAGTGTCAAAGACTATCACTTCTAATCGTGACAAAATTTCTAAGTCACTTTTGGAAGATATTGTAGAAGGAACAGTTTCCAACTGAAACTTACAACAAACTGAAATAGAAGAAAATTGAGCCACTGAAGATAGTAAGAAAGATAAACAACAATGCCTATATCATCGACCTCTCAAAAGATTTAAGAATCTCAAACACTTTTAATATTTAAGATTTGTTTGAATACCATGCACCTGAGAACTACAAGTTACGACAAAATAACTCAAGGACGAGTTCTTTACAAGAAGAGGGCACTGATCTAGAACGCTTAAAGGAAGTTCAAAAATATCAAAAGAAACTAATTCAGAAGTCAAAAGGCCATGACAAATGATTTGATTCACTCTTTTATTTAGACTTAGGATTTAACTTACTTAATACCTTTTTATATTGAAATTCTCTTCATTATGATGTCTTAGGCCTTATTCTCGAATTCCACCAATCCAAGATTAATTTTGGACTGAATCTTATTCAGTTTAGAGTTTGGGAAGGATGAATCCTTATTTAGGATTTTGTTTTCGTAGGTTAACTTATTTAGAACTTCTATCAATCTAATTAATGAGTTCAAACTGAGTTGTATTCAATTTAGGACTTGGGAAGTCAGAAACTTACTCAAATTGGACTTCTGGCATTTGTATAAATAGATCTTCAACCCTATGAACGGAAGAACAACTTTTATTCTCAATAAAGTTCTACTTTAGTGAATTTTCTATCTTCCTTATGGATTTAAGGAGTTCTTAATAAAGACAACAGTGTTTTTCTCATCTACCGCGCTTGTTACTACGTCACTTTCTGCATCAGATCTGCATCTTTTGGACTATGGTTCAACTGCAAAATATATGGCAAGAGTTAGGGTATATTACAACAATTTTGTGAGCCCAACCAATTTTTTCCTGTGCTTCTCATGACAGCTATAGATCCAAGTTTTCCCCATTGATTTTAACTGCAGGAAAACGCTTCCTGCAGTTCTTTCCTGACCCTGGAAAATTCTTCAGTTCTTTCTAGCCAGATCACCCACATGAGAGCAAGGATTATGAGATCAACAAGTTCCTCGTATTGTTGTATACATGTTCTCCAGCTTGACCAGAGATCCCATACAGAATTCGAGAGGTGGGCAAATTGGAATTTCTCTGAATACTGGTGCCAGATGAATTTAGAAAAAACACAGTTGCAGAACCGATGATCAGTAGTTTCTGTTTTATCTCTGCATAAAGGACATGGCTGTATATTACCCTTCCATTCTCCTTTTTCCAAGTTTTCCATGGTTAAGATATTGTTCTGAAAAGTTAACCAAGCAAAGATTTTTATCTTCAATGGACATGAGAGTTTCCAAATGCTAACAGGGAACAATGTTCTCATGCCTCTATCAACCAAGTATTCATACCCTGATTTAACAGAAAAAGTCCTATCCCATCTCCATATCAGTTTATCTTCACAGGTATTATCCTCCTGATCTCTTCTTCTCTCCAGATTTCTGCAGGTGTTCTTATGCTCAATAAAGGCCCTTGCTGTTCCAGTCCTGCTTAGGGGTGTGCATTCGGTTAAAACCGAACCGAACCGAACCGAACCGAAATATACCGAACCGAAATATTTCGGTTCGGTTCGGTTATAACCGAACTAGAACCGAATATTTTGCAAAGCCCAAGCCCAAGACCAAGCCCACGCTCAAGCCCAAGCCCACCTGGAGGCCGATGGAGCGGCCGAGGGAGGAGAGGAAGGAGGCGGCGGCGGTGTAGTCGAGGTCCAAGTGGGCAGTGGGGATGCGGAGGTACTGCTGGAAGAGCTGAAGAAGACGACCCGGTGGCGAAAGTGGGTGATCTGGACGCTATTGCACCCGATGCCGCTGCTCCTTTTCTCTTGGCTTCATCTGTCCGAGTTCAGATCTGATCCAGGGAAAACAACGCTGCAACGGCATCTTCTTCCCTTTCCGCGCTCCATCTTCGTCCAGATGTCCATCGGCAAGTTCAGATCTGAACCCAAACCGTTCCGAATCTCACCAGCGAAAGGAACCCTAGCACATCCCTGCCTGGTTCCTTTTATCTCCGGTTCGCTCTCTCGGAAAAGGTCGTCGTCGTCGTCGTCGTCGTCGAGGAAGGCGGTGGGAACCCAGAAAACTCCGTTGGTGAAACGGTCGTCGTCGTCGTCGTCGTCGTCGTCGTCGGTGAAGCAGAGGGAAATGGGATTAAGAGAAGGGAATGAGATTAAGAGAAGGGAAAATTCGGTTTGATTTGAAGAGAAAGAGAGCAGCGAACCGAATAGCTTAAAACCGATTAGACCAAAACCAAAACCAAAACCAAAACCGCAGTATATAAGTATATATATAATTCGGTTCGGTTCGGTTTTTACGGTTTTCGAAAATCAGAAACCGAAACCGAACCGAAATTTAATTTTTTTTTTTTTTCAAAACCGAAACCGAACCAAGAACCGAATAATCCGAACCGAATTGGTTATTCGGTTTCCGTCGGTCGGTTCGGTTCGGTTAAAACCGAATAGTGCACACCCCTAGTTCTGCTAGTATGAGGTCTTTGCTCCTTGCATATCTATATCCCTCTGAAAATTTCATTTGCAAGCTGAAGCCATATTGAGCCATCTGTCCCCCAGAAGTTTATCAATTGACCATTTCCTGCCTCACTCTGCTGGCCATAAAACTTGGTTTTACCTTCAGGACTCCTTTCCAGAAGCCAAAACAGGAGTAAGGGACCTGTTGTGACTGCAGTATAGGTATTTCATTCTCATAGTAATTGCTCAAAATCATGTTTTTCCAAGGTGAATTCTGATCATTATAAATCTTTCACTGCCATTTCATAAGTAGAGTTTGATTAAAGATCTCTGTATCCTGAACTCCCAAGCCACCATTGATTTTTCCAGTGCATAGTAGATCACATTTTGCCAAATTATATTTTTGGTCCGCCTCAGTACTGCTCCATAGGAATCTAGATCTGATTTGATCTATCTTTGAGATAACCCATTTGGGAAGCCGATAGAAAGTCATCCAATACATGGGTGTGGTTGTGATTACAGAATTCAACATCACCATTCTTCCTTCTACAGATAGACTTTTTCCCCTTCCAAGTCTTCAGTTTTTGTTCTACCTTGCTGATCAAACAGCTCCATTCAGATTTGCTGAGGGATTTGTCTTTATAGTAAGACCTAAGTAGTTGAAAGGCAGGCTTTCTACTTCACAATTCATGATTCTAGCCAGTCTTCTAGCTAGATCCTGTCCAGTTTTCCTAGAATTCACTCTGAAACATTTATGAAAATTTATTTTCATGCTTGAGAGACTTTCAAAAAGATACAGTATTGTTTTCATGTGAAGAAAACATTCAACTTTGGCTTTTTTTTAAAAATCCACATATCACCTGCATAATGTAGGTTCAAGATTCCAAATAGACCTTAAAATCAATTCGTCATATTGGGCCAACTGCAGTATACTATGTAGGAAGTCATTTACTAGAATATACAAATATGAAGATAGGGGATCTCCTTACTTTACTCCCTTTTTACTAAGTATACTCACATGGGAGCTGTCATTCAAAGATCCTTTTCTTTAGTCTCTCAGCCAGAACTTTAGTAAATAATTTCATAATGCAATTCAGTAAACAGATTGGTCTAAAATCCTCCAAGTTATCTGATCCTTTCTTTGGAATCAGAGTGATCATAGCATAGTTAGTTTTGTCAAGGAAAGCTTTTTGGGAATATAGATCACAGAAGTATAGCATTATGTCATCTTTGAGAATATTCCAGAATTTTTGAAAAGCGATTTGGCACAGGTGTTTTAGATTCAGCCATATTCCAAAGTATCTCTTTAATTTCTGCCTCTGAGAATTCCTTCTCCAACTCCATCAGATCTGTTTTCTCTGGATACAGCTTATTCCAATCAGCCTCCACCCTTCAGTCTTTGACTGTACCAAATAATTTTTTGTATTAATCCACTGTATGTTTTGCCATTCTCTCTTATGTAGGATATATCTGTTCAGCATCTCTGAGTTCAATAATCCTATCAACCCTTCTGTTACTAGCAGATCTATGAAAAAAGGCAGTATTTGCATCCCCCTTCTCCAACCCACTGGATTCTATACCTATGTTTCCACAATGATTTGGTGCAATGATTTATTCTTATTCTGATTCCAAAGGTGAACAAGTAAATCAAGGGCAACAGATAAAAAGATGTACAATCTGATGATGGTGAAAGTGAAGGCATTCTGAAGTGACACCGCTGCTCAGTTTCCTGCATGTTCATATTTCCTCATCCTTAGCAGCGCATTAGCAAGGTCGGAGACGGAATTTGTTGTCAAGACAGCACAAAGGTGGACAAAGCAACAAGAACACTAGGCATACAAAAGCTGCATGTGCACACTCATGAGTGTTTACATGCTTGCATGCAAGAGATTCACAAATATGTAGGATGCATGCATTGAACATGGCCACCCTTTCACATAACCTTTTGCCACACACCTCATCATCCCTAGATAGGGTCAAGAAACTTAATTCCATGTGCAGATCTCCAACATCAGATGAAGTAAAAAAAATATTGATCTAGTATGGGGGAAGAAGCTCTGATACCAGATTGGTGACTGTGAAGACTAAGGGCTGAAGATTGGTGACTGTGAAGACTAAGGGCTGATATGAAGTAGGAGTTGGAGTGCGGAAGAAAGGTGGAGAACGAACTCAAAACCAAGAAAAGGAGAGAATTCTTCGGTGATTCTTCGATGCTTGTTATTATGATATGCCTCCCTTTTATAGGGAAACCTTACACCCGGCAGATGTGATAAGATCGCATCTGCTTTTACAAAAGCAGCTTTCCTAAATCTACTTTATAAAAGCTAAAGCTGCTTTACAAAAACAGCTTTCCTAAATCTACTTTACAAAAGTCTCTTTTATAAAGTGGCTTTTCCAAAAGCTACTTTATAAAAGTAACTTTACTTTAACTTTATTTTACACCTCTGGACACGGCTTCCTCTGAACTGGGCCGAGCCGGTTATTCTTTGGACTGACTGGTCCAAGCAATTTTTGGACCTTTTGGGCTGGATTGTTGGGCCGAATGCTACTGCTTTCTTCTCGCGCAAGCTATCTGTTGTGCTCAGAACATGAAGGCGAGCAGTCGTTGGGCTGCGTCAATTGTGAGTTTGACTGCTGTTTCAAGCTGGACATCAATCTGAGTTACAACAAGATACCACTGGGCCCAGAAGTTGCCCGTGGTCTTGCGTCCTGCGCGCTTTGTGGCTTTGGATAGTTTCAGGGCGTGGAGGTCCCGGAACTGTCGAACAGCCGTAAGTGCTTCCTGGGCACTTTGTCGTTCCAGCTGTTGGAGCCGCCGCCTGATGGCGTCGTAGGTATCGAGGGACATAGGAAGGCTCTGTAGGAGCTGTAGCTGTGATTCATATTGTAGCACAAGGCTTGAGCTGCCGCCAAGTGCTCTTCCTTTGCCTTCTGAGAGGGTGTCTGGTGCGCCTCCTGTAACCGGGTTGCTACAAGGCTGAATCTTTCCAAAGTTTCGGGTGCAGGCCATCCTGAAATGACAAGTGAAGTAATTAAGCGGGAGAGAGTATCCGCCAGCTGGTTATCCTCTCCGCTGATGTGTTCAAATTGGATGGCGAGTCCCGTGCCAGTAATGTAGTCGGTGAAGGCGAGCCAGCGTACGCGGGAAGGCTTATTGTTGGCCGACTTGTTGAAGAAGCTTATGATCGCTTGACAGTCAGTTCGAATAGTTAAGTCAGCCTTATCCAGGTAGTAAATCTTCAGTGCTTCCAGCGTATTCATGACGGCATAGAGTTCCGCATCAATGGTGGATTTGATTGGATGGAACCTGCCGCTAGCATAGACACATACCTTCTCCATGGACTTGGGGTCATATTTCTGGGGTTTCCATTTACAGATTCCGCCCCATCCCGTCATACAGCCGTCGGTCTCGAGGATCATATAGCTGGCTTCTGGTGGTAGTTCGAGATCCGGCAGCTTTTGCACCAAGGCCTTGATTTTAGCGACTAAGTCCCAATCTTGGGAGTTCCAGCGCCTTTCTCCTGTAGGACTTGTCTTTGCATAGAGTGGCCCGAGTAGAGTTCCCAGATTAGGGATATAGCTTCGGGCGTAATTCAAGATTCCGAGCCAGGCTCGGAGGCCTTTTGTGGTGGTCAGTTCCTGTTCCTGGAAGTTTGCAATCTTCTTGATGATATGGGGCTGCAGCTTGATTCGCTGATTGCCGAGTACTGCCCCCAAGAATTCCACTTCCGAAACTGCTAACTTCATTTTTGTTGGGCTCAGGATTAGCCCATTGGTTTGGCAAATCTGGAGCATGACCCGCAGATGTTGTTCATGCTCCACTTCAGAGGAGGAGAAGACCAGGATGTCATCAATGTATACTGCAATAAAGTCTTCAGTCCCCTTGAAGCAACTGTCCATCTTCCGCTGGAATACGGCAGGTGCATTTTTCAGGCTAAATGGCATTACGAGCCATTCATAAAGGCCTTCTGGCACCCAGAATGCCGTCCATTCCACGGAGGCAGGATGCATCGCCACTTGATGAAAACCGGATTTCAGATCAAATTTTGAGTATACGTGGCTTCAGCTTACCTTCCGTAAGATGGTGTTGATCCCGGGCAGGCTGTATTGATCCTTGTTGGTGAGATCATTCAGGCGCCGATAGTTGAAGACCATCCGCTTCTTGCCTTTGATCTCCTAGCCCGTTCGGGGATCAACTGTTGTACCGGAATTCACAATGATCGCAGTGGTGCGATGCCGGCTTTTGCTGGGGCGAATAATGCCAAGATCCAATAGTGCTTTCACATGCTTTGCATACGTAGCCTTGGCTTGCGGTGTAATGTGCTTTAAGGGCCGGTCTTCAATGGTGAAATCCGGGTTTTTGATGTCCAGGTGGCAGAGCACCTGGTTCTTGGACCAATATTTCAGTGGGTCCTCACCAATGTATCCTTGGCGTCGGAGTTCTTCAAGCAAGGAGCCGACGCTGCTGGTGAAGCTCCATGATGGCTGTTGGTCCGTTGCATACTGCACTACCTCTTGTATTTGAATGTACTCGTCCTCATCTAGGTCCAGCTCTTCAATAGCTGCTGCAGTTGGTACAGATGGGAGAGTATGAATTGTGGTTACGTTTTTGTAGAACGTAACCGTATTTCCTTCGATGCGGACGCCGCCTTGCATGGCGCGGATGAAGTTGCAGCCAAGGATCATCTGGATATCCTCCCCCAACTTCATCGGGAAGGCATATGTGTATGGGATCCGAAAGCCGTTCTCCCCAATCAACATGCGGCCAAATTTAAGCTTTTTATTGGCCGAAGTGCGGGAGTTGATGCCACTGAAATGCACGAGGAAAGGGTTGTCCTCCAGGGCATTGACAGGAGCCACTCCTTGGTCAATACAGTAGGTTGTAACCCCTGTATCGAGGATTGCATTTACTTCAAATGGCACAACATGGGGAATATCGAACTTCACCTTGAGGTTGTAGAGCATATTCTTCGTCCGTCGGGGTGGTGTTGTCACCCTCATCTCAGCAGAGAGGAGTCGCTGAGTAGTATCGACGAGAAAGACGTTGAGGTCATCGGCATCCGCTGGCTCATCCTCCTCCTGCTGTAGCTTGAGTGCTTCCTTCTCTTGGTGGAGCTTTTGTATCTCCTTTTGAAGATCACTCCGCTCGAACTCCATGCGGTTAAGTTCCATGGTGGTGTCCTCAAGCTCCTTGTACTTCAGTTTCCAGTTTTCAGCTTCATGTTGCCAGTGGTAGCTTTCCTTTTGGACAAGAAGGAGGCGTTGTTGGAGGGCCTCCCTCTCATCATGGGCGAAAGTTAACTGTTGTTCCAGCTGCCGCTTTTCCCTTTCACAAGTAGAGATATAATTTTGTTGTTCGAGTAGTAAATCTTTGGAATCATACCTTCGAAGGGATGTCTAGGCCACTGGGATTCTTTTGCTCAAGTAGTAATAGCTGCATCTGCCACATACTGTCAGCTTACAGTTTGGGCAGTGCATACGGTAGCACTTTTGGGAGGGTGCCTGGCAGCAAGAGCACTTTTCGTAGGCGTCAGGCACATCTTGATGTAAGTCCTAAGTGTGACTACACTCGTGCTGGTGTTGTGATACTCTGACCATGGTGCGGTAGCCCCCTGTAGGGCCAATCCACCAGGTCCGGTCGTCTTCCCGAAACATAAAAATCTTTTCCTCCTGCAAGACTGTCGTGTCCTCCTCCCCTTCAGAAATGTTGTAGATGGCATCACTAGGGTCATCGCCTTCTTGGACGGACGCAATTTCGCAATCAGCTGGGAGGTCAAGCTGTTCAAACATGGCGACGCGCTTGACGTTTCGTCGCTCATTGGGGCATTCTCGGGCAAAATGTCCCTCTCCTCCGCAGAGAAACCATCTACACCTCCTGTTGCGGATGAGGTACTACTTCTTTTTGATGCGAGCATGCGAAGGATATGGCTTCCCTTTGTAGGTTGTCGACCGCCGAACGCCAACCTTCCGTTGGGGTCACTGATAGTACCCCGGGATTGGAATGTCGTGACAGAACGACAAATCCTTGAGGGCCCGGGTGAAGACTGCCTCTTTGCGTGCTTCTTCCAGGTACTTGTAGGCAAATAGGACTCGAGGATAAACTCCGATGGTATTACCTGGGTGTTTGGCTTCGAAAGCTGCTTTGATCTTCTTGCCAATAGAGCCAGGCATCTTTGACCAGAGTTTTTCTGAGAGCTCTGGGCCAGTGAATAACCGGCCAGTCCGAAATGCTACCTGCATATATTCATTAAGGAAAGAAACGATATCCCGCAAATTTTGGCAGGATAGTCGTTCCACATCCCTGTAGACTTCTTCTTGCATGGTTGTCGAGCCTTGGTAGGGATCTTCCAGGGCGAATATGGTCCGAATCTGTGAGAGGATGTTCTGCGTACCGTCAGCACCATCTGCATGATCCAACAGGTGCTGGTATTCCATGGGGTAGGCCATCCTCCACTGGATCCAGGCGAGCTTTTCAGACTCCCCAAGCATGTTTTCAATAAACTCAGTTTTTGTCCGGGAATCTGTGAAACCCTGTAGAGCAAATGAATTTTTTGTGATGGACTCCCAGCGCATGAAAACATCATTGAATTGCCCAATCTGGGGGGGCATAACAAAGATAGCCCCTGATTGCTGCTGGGCAGAAGGGAGATTCCACCATTCTGAGGTATTTCTGGCTTTGAACCTCAGATTCTTGGGTTGATAGCCGCCAAAGATAGGTCCTTGGCTTGGACCGAGCTCAGTAGGTCTCGCCGCTGGGGGATAGTTAACAAGGCCCATGGTTGATTCCACTGGGGGCCTGTATTTAGAGACAATGGAAGAGGAGCAAAGTCGTTCCGTCGGCTTCGCTCGCTGAGGTGGTGCCGGTGGTGCCCGCTGGGGATACTCCATACCCCGGTCTTCTTCTTCTAAAGCGGCAACGAGCTCTGTGTCTCCATCTGTATTTCCCAAACAAGTATAACATTGCAAATACTCACAATACTCGTCTGGGTCATGTTCAGCGTCAAAGTTGCCTTCTTGGTTGGTCAGACGCCACGTGGCTAGAAGGTGGGTGTTGTCACCAGTTCCTTCCTGCAGAGGTTCCATGGACCGGAGTACAGAGGCCCCTGGGCGTGTATCTCCTGCATGGGTTCCGCAAGTTGGATTCTGGCCTTCCCGTCCTTTGGGTTTCCACGTAAGATGCCCGTTCGCTGACTGTCGTTGGGCAAAGCGGCGTCGCCACTTCTTAGCTGGCATCACCTTCCGAGGAGCCGGATGCTGAGGCTGCTTGCATCCTGTCATGATGGCAGGCTGTTGTTCTGGTGGGTCATCCTCCAGATCGTCCCATCCCGTTGGTGTGATAGGAAAGGGCGCGAAGAAGGACGGAGAAGCAGAATACCTGACATAGTAGTCATATTTTCCGCTGGGTTCACCCAGGGTGTCCCAAATTTCCTCCGGCGTCTCATCCTGAGTGAGGATGGCAACAAGTTCTTCCTCCTCGGTGGTATTAGGAAGAGAGACATACTGATGGAAGCTCAGTGAGATCCGCCCATCCAAGAGTGTCTGACTGAACACCTCGGTGGGTGTCAAGACAAGCGGGATTTGAGAGGGCTTCAGGAGTCAGTTTATCCCACACAGTTGTGCCGTCGAGTACCGTTTTCCAGGGAGGGCATGAACACCGTGACTTGCCAGGTAGTCGATGACTCCTGAAACTTCAAATGCAAAGGCCACGTTTGGTGTGTTCGACAGCCTTCCGATCAGTCCTCGGGTAACGAGTAAGTTGGCCTCACCATAGTGCCATGTATCATATCCACGAGTCAGAATGGAGATTTGAATATTTCTGCAAAAATCTCCAATAGTCATCATCATATCAGGGATAATGTAAACTAATTGGCTCCCCTGTGTGAGATCAACTTCCATGGTGGCAATTAGTGCTTTATCACCCTGCCACCGATTGTCTCGGAACACGACAAGCGCCAGTGTTCCTTCTGCGTGTCGATGGAGCACCTGCAGGCGTACCTGCATAACACCAAGGTGTATGAACTTCATACCGCTTTTTCTGAACTGTTGGTAACTGTCTTCTTGGATGAAGTTCCGGTCTACCTGTGCATCTCCGACGCAACTGATGGACTCATCCGAGCGGTGGATGTACACTCGGTGGTGCTCATCATCTGTTCTAGAATGATAAAGGACCTCCGCAGGAACTATAGCTGTGCGTTCTCGCATGGATAGGTGCAATTGCTCCTGCGGGTCCAGTTGCTGTTCCAAGACGTGTTGAGGGGCTGGTTGCCCCGTCAAGCGACGGACTATCCGCCGTGTTGCTTGTTGTGCAGTGTAGAGTCGTCGCTGATTCCGCCTATACCCCCGAATTTGGTCTTCGACCAGGGGCTGGGGCGCTTGTTCCAACACGACTTGAGATACCACTGCTGCCATTCAGCTTTACTTGTTCCTCCTGCAAAATTAGCAAGGGGTCTTTAAAAATAAGGAGTCTCCCGCGTGATTCGGGAGGCCTGGTTTTAGGATGGAGGGACAGATTCTCTAGTTTTGTGAGTAGGGACTCTGGGAGAATTGGACTGTCACTCTTCTTTTGCTGCTTTCTAAGGAGCTGGATATCGGCTTGGATATCCCGTAAGGCTTCGGCAATTTGGACTAAAAGCTAGATTTGGGTATTATTTTGCTTTAGAAGGGTTGTATTTTGGGCTGAAACACTCGTATAATCACTTGGTTTGACGAACCCAACTGTTGGGTGTTCTATGGGTTCAACGGCTTGTAAGGCTTCTTGGTATGAGGATATTGTTTTGGCTGGAAGGAACGTGTTCATTCACCGGGAGGTGTACAACAATTGATGAAGATCTAGGTACTCTGGGTTCTGAGTGTGAGGTATATATCCTACCTTATCGAACAAGAGACGAGTACTACGAGAACTTCAGACGCTCACCCAAGTATCTGTCATGCTCATCCGACTGGCAGCAACTGCCTCTTGCAGATTTACGCGCACTGCGGCCTGTTGCAATTCAGACACCGTGATTGGCGTAAGGAATTCCTGAGTCTCCTTCTCACCAAGACCATGAATACCTACTTCTCTCCCAATATTGACCTTGCGGTGGACTTATTAGGTCCAGCCTCTGTGCCACCCGAGGGGTCAATCCAGGATTTTTCGGCATGCTATAGTCTGGTTATCAACGGCCATAAGGTCAGAAACCATCACACACATCCCCGATGAGTACCTAGAAAGGTGGTGTTTACTCAGCCATGGAAGAGGTTAAGTCAGGCAAGGAACTAGGCTCTGATACCAGGATTGGTGAAGAAGCTCTGATACCTCTGATAATGTTGTAAGTCCACTAGATTTTAACGCTATATGTTGCCCCTAAAGGTTACACTTGCTCAAGATGAGCAAGATATTACTTTCACAAACATGTTGAGTGAGTTTAGCTCTCTTTGAAAGTAAAACAAGCTTCACCAGCCTAAAATAGCAAAACCAATCAAGATAAAGATCAAATATCCTATAACCCCAAAAGTCATAAAGATAATATATGGCATAGAAAAGGCTCAACTATCAAGAAATAATTAATAGAGCCATTGAAAACAAGACAATAATGATTCAACAAACACATACAATGTAAAAGGAATCAAGTGTAACTTTTACCTCCATAGTCCTTGTTTTTAGCATCAACATAAGGATCTGGTAGGACAAAAAGAACACCTGGAAGACCTGTTTAACATGTTAAGACAAAACAGTTAGCAATGCAAGAAAAATTAAACCAACACGCAGAGAAAACATTGAAGGAATTACATGTTTAAATAGGATAAAATGCAAAAAATAACCAGCCATTACTACACAAGCCTCTAAGAAAATTATATTAAAAAAGAGATCATTCATAATCTGAAGCTAGTAAGCTATATCACAATATTAGTTCAAAACCTGAAAATTAAACTGCTTATTTACATAATGCACTTTCCTATAGAAGTAAACTAGATTGCTAAATAAAAGATGAATTCTTAGCTCTAAGTCATCTTAACAAGTACACATTAGAAACAACAAACATTATTTGGCAAGCAAAGGTCTAAATTTCCACGACAGGAGATGCTTGCAACCTATAAACTTTTCAAAAAGTATATTGAAGTTCAATAAAATTAGGTTAACAAAAGAAGAAGAAATCTACCTTCAAGTTTGTTAGATGTTTCTCATCAATCTTGCATCCAACTCCAAAGTAACACTCACAAGAGACATTATATGGCTTCTTCTTTGCTTCATCCTCACTGCTCAAGCACAAAAAAATAAAAATAAAAAAAAGAGAAAATAGACAACAAAAAAATATGACCAATCTCATTCTACTAGCAAGCAAAGCCAAAGAAAAGTCCATGCAGCAGAATGCCTTGAGCAAGGAACACAAAATCAATGATAACCCCTGAGAGAGGTTACATCCACTTGAATTAACCAAGGAAAAGAAGCCAATCAAAACCCTGTCAACTTCAAAGAACTTTTAAAAGAAAATAGACAAAAAATATGACCAATCTCATTCTATTAGCAAGCAAAACCGAAGAAAAATCCATGAAGCAAAATGCCTTGAGCAAGGAACTCAAAATCAATGATGACCACTGAGAAAGGTTACGTCCACTTGAATTAACCAAGGAAAAGAAGCTAATTCAAAACCCTGTAAACTTCAAAGAAGTTTTAGGGCATTAATGATGTTGGTTTTGTCAGGCTTATACCCCTGCAGCTCCTGATTCAGTCAATCCATTATCTTAAACTGATCAAACCAGCTAAAAGTTTGAAGAGTAGTGTTCAGGAAAAGAAATATCTTAACTTCAGCTTAAATTTCAACCAATCAATAATGACTTAACTTTAGATTCAATTGTTAAAAATAATAATATTCATCGACAGAGAAAACAAGTTTTATCTGCACACATCACCAAACACTCAATAGGAAAATGCAATCTAGAATTCCAAATTTGGTTCTTTCTCTTTTCAGCAACTCGGATTTACCATTATTTTTGCCTTCACAAGAACTTCAAATTTCTTCTACTCTTTAAAACAATCAATCCAAACTAAACCGCAAACACTAATAACCAGCATTTTTCGCAGAAATCTATATATCAGGTACCGCAGATTGCTCCAAAAAAACGCACTTTTACCTGCCACCGACCTTGGCTAAGGTTTGGATTTAGCAATCGATCATCTGCTGCTTGGTAGCCCCTTCACCTCCACGCTTATCCATGACAATGAGCCGGTGCTCGTAATCACACCCAGGGAACAATGGCGCCATCTCCGTCGGCGGCCTGTCGCTGAACCCCGACCCCCCGCCGGAGTTGAACGGCGAGTACGCAGAGCCCCCGGCTCGATTAACCCGGCACCGGAACGTGAACATCCAGGTTGACCTCGGTTCCAGAGCCCTCACTGCGGCGTGGGAGAGCGCTGCCGGCGAGGAGCGGAGGAAGGGGAATGAGGGGAGGCCGGCAGGGTGGAGGCCGCTTTGGAGAAGAAGAGACGCTTGGATAGGAGGAGGGCCACTGGGAAACGCAGAGCGACACGGCGCGGGATGCGAAAGCGGTCGCCATTGGAGAGTCGGGGGGAGGAGATGATCGGAAAAGAAAACGAGGGTTTTTGGGTTTTGGGTTACGGGTTACGGGTTACGGGTTATGGGTTATGGGTTTTGGATTTTGAGGGTCTTGGGTTTTGGGTTTTGGGTTTTGGAGAGCTATAACTTTTTTTTTTTGTCGTTGCTCCACGTATAACTAACTCATTGTAAACGTTTAAAGTTATATATAATTTCTCCGAAATTAAAAATTTACATGTAATTTTTTGAGTTATAAGTGGTATTGCATGTACCTTATTCCGCGGATTTTTTTCATTAAAAAAATAATATTTTGTGAATATCTTTTTTAACGGTATTAGGTATCATATGAAAATTTTATTTTATATTCAATTGTCCGAATATAGAAGTTTAATAGAGAATAAAAATCATACTCATTTGACTTCTGCTGTAGTTCTGTCATGTCCCATTTCTTCACTTATTTTTTTATGTCCAACAATATCGAAATTCTTCGCTTTATCTATCGGTCATCGCCACTTTTGACAAATCCTCACCTATACCATTACCTCAAGCTTCTAATATCATCCAGTCATTACTACCAATATAATTACCTCCTACACTACCTTCGACCTCGTCTTCTCCTTATTGTTGTACCCCCACCACCTTTCCTTTTACAATCATGATTGACACCCACTCCTTCGACTCTGACCTTGTCCTTTATTTTCTTATCTTTTGTCACATGCTCTAGTATGGTATCTTCCCCAACCACTTTGCCTTCTCCTCACTCCTCCACCTTACCTCTCACTCTAGCCTTTCAGCCACGACACCATCTTCATCATTCATAATCTCGTGGTTCGACACTGTTGGCTTAATTGTGTCTCAAATCCAAATTTTCTGAAGAATCTTAATTTAGTAGGCTTAATCCTTATCTGAATTTATCTTCTACTAGAAGACTTGAATTAGTAGAAGTCTTATTTGAGTTAGTCTTTTACTTTGACTCAAACTTAGTTAGTCTACATCTATAAATACTCTATTCATGTAAAGGTTTCAAAATAGAATGATATTAGAGTTTTTCCTTCATCATTGTAATCTCCTCTTTCTTCCTCATTAATACAATATCCTCCGAATCGTCTTCGCCACATAAATCCCTTATATGCTATTTTTCTTCTTTTTTGTTCTTCTTCTACATCGTGAATTGTGGTGGATATCGATATTTAGCTCAACAAATTGGTATCAGAGTTTAATTCAATATGTCTACTATGAAGTTCGATATAGAGAAATTCAATGGAAAGTAAAGATTTTTTATTTAGCAAGCAAGAGTTCGTGCAATTCTTACTCAATAAGGGTTGAGAAATACATTGGAGGACGTCAAACCTGAAGATGTCACCAAAAGTGTCTGAAAAAAATCAGAAAGCTAATAATGCATAGAGCACGATCATCCTCAGTCTCACCGATGAGATACTTTATCCATTTCTTGATGAAACATCACCTTCAAAGCTATGAAAAAAGTTAGAAAAATAATATATGAGTAAGTCTATCTCAAATCGAGTTTACTTAAAACAGAAACTCTTCAATTTTCGAATGAGAGAAGGTACGAATATAATTGATCATCTTAATGCTTTCAATAAACTAGTCTCTCAATTGTTAAGCATTGATGTTAAAATTGAAGATGAAGATAAGATAATTATTTTATTATCGTTTCTACCACCTTTTCTTGAGAATCTGAAGACTACTCTCATGTATGGTAAGGATTTAAAATTTGACGATATTTTTACTGCTCTTCTATCTAATGAATATTTTAAAAAGATTGAAGGGGATGTGTCACACTCAAAAGTATTGATTGCCAGAGGTCATACCAAAGAAAGATCAAAGACAGGTCACTCTAGATTCAAATCCAAAGAAATAAATTGTAGGTATTGTAAGAAGATGAGACATGTAAGTAAAGAGTATTGAAAGCCCAAAGCAAAAAAAAAAAAGAGAATCTCAGTCTAAAGAGCAAGCCAAAGAATAAGTATCAGTTGCTAAAGGGAGTTTTGATGATGATTATGGTAATGTTCTCTCTATTCGTTCTGATTTTGATCGTTAACATGATACTTAGATTCTTGATTTTGGTTGTTCTTACTATATTTGTCCCAATAAAGATTGGTTTGAAAACTACAAGTCTTATGATGGTGGATTAGTTTTGATGAGTAATAACAATCCATGCAAAATTGTTGAAATTAGAACAATCAAAATTAAGATATTTGATAATATTATTAGAACTCTTACTGACATTAGACATATTCCTGATTTGAAAAAGAATTTGATCTCTTTGGGTGCTTTGGATTCTACTGGTTATAAATATTCTACTGAAGTGGAGTTCTGAAGGCTGTTAAAGGCTTTTTGATAGTGATGAAGGGCCTATAGCATGAAATTTTGTATGAGTTAGTAGGAAAAATCGTTGAAGGTAGAACAATAATTTCTCAGGCTTCTTCTTTTGATATGACCCACTTATAGCATATACGTGTCGGTCATATGAGCGAGCAAGGTTTAATTGAACTCAACAAAAGAAAATTACTAAAGGGTCTCAACTCATGCAATTAGATTTCTACAAGCATTGTCTCTATGGTAAACAGTCCAAGATGAAGTTTAACACAAGTAAAA